>JAOTIZ010000005.1:1033694-1047903 GCA_027123425.1 Erythroxylum panamense
GATATTATTGGTGTTACTTATGTTCGTTAGTTAGAGACTTCTTTTCGAGTTTCGCCCGCTTTACTTACCAAAAAAAATGAAGAATTTGATTCATGCCCAAGCATCGTGCTTCACACGTAGTCGTTGGTTGCAAACCGCACCGATAGTAGCCGATCATAGCCTACGGTTGCCGCAAACTACACTGAGTATGCCTGCGTATTGATTGAATGCTAGATTGATATTTGTCATTATCATCGTCACATTTAATCTGAAGTTCTGCAATAAAACGGAGTTTAGGGAGGTGTGATATCCCTACATATAGAGAGTGTTAACTCAAAATATAATAATTTTATTTTGAGTATGGTAGAGAAATATATATTAAAATTTAATGAGCAAGATACATAATTCCAAAATTGTTAAAGTAACAAGTGGTGGTTATATTAATACGTTGCACAAGTTGACTTGTTAGGCAGGTGAGGCAAGTGGTCAAGCTCTACACCACGCTCATGCATGCTGTTTCTTTTTTAGTTTTCAAATATTGAAATATTAATGAATGATTAAAAAGTAAATAATTCAACCGATTGAATTATAAAAAATTAAAATATTAATTTTTTGATTTAGTTTATTCTAATCATTTTTATTATTAAAATCAACTAATTTTTATAAACTAATTAATATTTATAAATTAACAACAACAATAATAATAATATCCTGTGAGAATTTATTATAGATCTTATAAGAGAGTCAACTTCAAAAGCTTACTTAAAGTGTCGGAGAGCTCATAAGCCTATAAATCTCACACCAGTTTCTCTTATTATTAATCACAGCCCAAGCATCCGAGTTGGCAGCTATGCTCTAGACCTTTTGTAGCCTCGAGCTAACACTCTCATATTGGCATCATCAGCCAAGCACCCGCGGGTTAGTTATACGTTAAACTTTTTCTAGCCCCAGTAAACACTACAATGTCGGCGTCACCACCTACGGGCGTGGCACAAGGACTTGAAGGAGTGATGTTTAACTTTGATACTAATTGTTACAGATCTTACGAGGCAGTCAGCCCAAAAACTAGCTTAAAAGATGGGAGAGTCATAAGCTTATAAATCTCACATCAGTTTCTCTTATTACTATTATGGAATAATTAAGTCGTAACAGAATCTCACTAATACACGAGATTTAGAAAGATATAGTAGTACATCGTCTTACCTTTAACTAGTTGAGAGACTTTTTACAAATGACTTATATGAAAAGAGACAAAAACAAAATAAGAGAGAAATAAAATATAATAATAACAATAAAAATATAATATTGTAACAATTATAATAATTATTATTATTCAAAAATAGTATCTCTATTAGTTAAAAATAAGGTTACGTATTATTAGATCTTTCCAAATTTAGTGTATCGGCAAGATTTTTACTAGATTGTTGTTGTTTAGAATAAAACAACTATTTTTATTTAACAATTTTTTAAAATTTTATATATAAATTTTATAACTGTAGTTGAACTTTTATATTTTTAATGTCTTATTTTATGAGTTTAATGTTTTAGAACATTAATATCAATTTTATATACCTTTCATCCAAAAATAAATGACAGGCATGGTCGTTTTATCAATTCCCTCCACGTGCTTATCCAACCACAATTATTTTATACTTAAACATAAAAAAATATATATAAAAGAAAGTTCAAAAGAACGTTGGAAAACTAATGTCGTTTACACACGAAATCCCAAAATTGCCCCTGCCTTTCCTTCTTTCATTCTGGAATGTAAGACAAAACTCATAAGGTTATTATTGGAATTGAAACCGTAGAAAAGAATTTTATAAGCAAATGACAGGTTGGCATCTGAAATGACGTCACGCATATGACGTCATACAGTTGAGTAAGGCAAGCTTCATCTGTCCTTAAAACACTCGCACCTCAGGCGCTGGTCTCTCACGAAGCTTCATCAGGGGGAAGGTAGGCTCCACGTGCGCTTGGGATTGATCTGCACGTCCCTGAGCTCAGGAACTTACCTGGTAATGTTCGTGAATTTAAGATTTTATTTAAATATCTAAATCACATGATGATAAGTTGGCCTCTTTTAGCTTCTCTTGTCTCTAGTCTATAGTCTCGTCCTCTAGCTCTAGCTTGAAGCTCACTGGAATGGAAGAAGACACAAAGATGGAGTCTTTTTGCTCGGAAATACTACCCTTTAACCGGAAAAAGGTGATAGATGAGCTTCTTCGCGGGTGCAGATTTGCCGGAAAACTTAAAGATGTTCTCCGGGAAACCTGCGGTGGTGGCGGTGGTGGTGGCGGGGGTGATGCCCGAGAACTCATCACCGGAATCTTTGACTCGTTTTCCAACACACTTTCGATGTTAAACAGTCCCGAGTTCGACGAGATCTCTCAGTTCCTGCCCAGTACACAAGTAGGTTCGCCTTGTTTGGATGGCCGGAAGTCTGAGGATTCCGTCCAGAGCAGCAAGTCCTCCACGGTCAAGGATCGGAGAGGATGTTACAAGAGAAGGTCCAGTTTCTTCATACCAATTGACAGGGTTCTTATAGATTTTACTGTTACTAAATTTAAAACGTCTACGGTTGCAGGAGGAATTCTCAGTCGTGGACGACGGAGAGACCGGCGCTAGTTGACGACGGTCATGGCTGGCGAAAGTACGGCCAGAAGGTGATTCTTAATGCCAAACATCCAAGGTGATTCAGGAATTTATGTTTTCCCAAAATTGGATTCAAAAGAACAGGGTTGATCAAGAACTGACATCAACTTTTTGATTGTAATCTGACAGGAACTATTACAGATGCACTCATAAGTATGACCAGGGTTGTCAAGCAACGAAGCAAGTTCAGCAACTTAATGAAGAACCACCTTTGTATCGAACAACCTATATTGGTCAACATACATGCAAAGCTTCACCGAGACCTCAAATCTTCCTGGATTCAGATGTTGTCGCTTCAGATTCCAAGACGTTTCTTCTGAGTTTTTCTAATGACTGTAAAAATGGAGAAAACAGTGTCTCCTTCTTCCCATCAATAAAACAGGAACTACATGACAAGGAAGCCAATCTGACTCACCACCACCACTCTTCGTCCTCCAATTATCTCCTCTCGTCTGACCTATCTCCATTTGATCATTCTGTGGTTAACTCCTCATGCACCACTAGCACTGCAACTACTCGTAGTTTAGACTTAGATGATATGATGGTGGGATCTGTTTACGAGTTCGATGATGATGTTCTGCAGTTCCCTGAATTTTCCTGAGCAGTGACTTCCTTTTGTAATTTCCATGTAGAAAGAAATCAATGACCTTTTTCCTTTTGTAATTTTAGCTACTTCTTCTGGTTATCTGGTGCCTTGTTCTTCTGTGATTTGATTGTTCCAAGAACAGAAAATCCAATGATTGTAATAATGATTCAGAACTACATTTGGAACTTGTACTCTGCAAAAATGTCTTTTATCAGGGTTTCTTTCTCCCACTAACTTGGCATTAGGACAAGAATGCATTTTAGCTATCATTAAAAAACTCTAATTTTTTCCGAGCTCACGTTTGCTTGAAGTATGGATTTTAGTCCTATCGAATTAGAAGTTGACTCCATAACGATGATAAATATCCTGTCCTCCTCAACTAACCGATCAATAGCTTTCAATCCTTTAGTTATAGCTATTAATAAGTTGTTTACTCGGAACTAAATTATTGTACATCGACATATCTATTAAACGGGCAATCGATATATCGACTGGCTCGCTAACTTTGCAGAATATTTCGATTTAAGAATTACTATTTTAGACACTACATCCGTTAGGTGTCACTCTACCCTTTTAGAGGATATGTCAGGATCTGTTTCTCTAAATTAGTCATGTAATATGTCTCGGGTTTCCTTTCAATTTAAAAAAAACTCTATTTTTTAATTCGGATTTAACTTTCCGATTTTATTTATTTTTATAAATTTTGTTGATAATTTATTAATTAATCGTTCAATTTTGGTAAATTAATGAGTTTTTATAAACTAATATTAATTAATTAATTTTTATTTAATTTTTTTTAATTAAATTTCAAATTATTAAGGACAATATCTTTCAATCATGTTTCAAATTCTTTAATTTTTTTTTAAATTTTAGTCAATTTCACTATGGTCTAATACCAATTAAACTTTTAAACTTTAAATATTTTACCTTATCGATTTAACTTCTGATCTAACTTTTAAAATATTGATTACAATTTTATGATATACTTGAAAAAAGTGATAAACTCATAAAATAGAGATGTATGAATAAAATTTAAAATCTTAAATAAGAACATTGTATTTTTAATTAACTAAAAATTTGTATTTTCATTTTTTCTGATCCATTTTCTTAATTAAAATTTGGAATTCAAGTACTGAATTAATTTAATTCTGACCCCTTTTTACTAGTGAAGTCAATCTAAATCAAGAAAGATCAACAAACACAAAGTCTTAAAGAAAGGACAGTTTGTTCACACACCTTTATTCTTATAAATGCTATGTTAGGTAACTTGTGAATGGGTTGACTCCTTAGTCTTTTCCTTTAAGAATGTATTTATGAAAATTCCAAAGTCTTTTCATTTACAATGTCTTAAAAATCAAACTGATTTGAAAGGCCATCTTTCTGATTAAGCTTTCATTTTGCCTGTTTGATTTTAATTTAATAATTTTTGTTGTTAAAAATTAAATAATCAATCAGTTTATATAAACTAATTAATTTTCATGTAACAGTCTATTTTTAATTAAACTTTAAACTTTTTTATAAGTGTAGGTAAAATTTTCAATTATTTTTTTAAAATATTAAATTTTATTTAATCTTTAACCGGTTTTATAACGGTTTAGTATCAGTTGAACCTTTTAAACTTTAAACCTCTTATTTTATCGATTTAACTTTCGATTCGGGTTTGAAAACATTGCTTATTTACCACGACATAATCATTATTACACGTAACTCTAATAAACTAATGAACAAAATTGTTCTTTTATTTAATACTAAAATTTTATAATATTTAATTTAGTATTAATCTTTTAAAACTTGTATAGATCAGCTACAAAATGTTATTTTTACTTATATGACATGTCCGCTAAACGGAATGTTCATCTATTAATCACATCAATAAAAACAATGCTTTAATGTGATTTTTATGAATTTTGAAAGAACAATTACTAAATCGAAATTTTTTTAAAAATTAACACTAAATTTATAAAAATCTAAAATATCTTATCCCATCAAAGCATAACTTAACTTGGAAGACAAAACAATATAGTAATGTCTTAATGTTATATGATACATAATAATTAAATACCAACTAACCAAAAAAGACTTTGAAGATTCCACAAATAGGAGTGTTAAAGATAAGAAATTCTAGAGTTTTAGACTTGTCAAACCCTCAAATCACAAAGAAATAGAGATGTCAATTTTAGCCTGAATTTTTCGAGACCTGATCCTCTGGCTCAGGTGTTCTGGCCCTATCCTGTGTCAGAGGATCTCAGCCATACATTTCAGTTAAATGAATGACTGAGATCCTCTGGTGCAGGGTAGGGTCAGAGTACCTGGGTCAAAGAATCTGAGGCGATTTTTTCGTCAAAATGTCAAAAACAACATTTTTTAAATTTTTTAAAAAAATATAATTGAATAAATCGAGTTGACCCGACTGATCGGATGAGTCATATGACATCGTTTTTAAATTTTTCTAAAGTATAACTAAATGGATCGGGCTGATCCGACCGGCGGGATGCATGCATACAAAAAAGCAACATCGTACTTTAATGGACTTCTCCTTTATTTTACATCCACGAATATATATATGTAAAGACAACAAGGACAATTATTTCTGCAAACGTGAGGATCAGGTTCCGATTTACTATTTGCTTTATGTGTTTGTAAAGAAGACAAACAGGAAAGAAAAAAAGGCAAAGTGATACAAGTCTAAAGATATATGCCCCACCAACCAACTAGGATTGATAATAATAATAAAAAATTAACCCGGAGGGCTCGAGGTTTTAGTTTTTTAACCGTGGTTCCTTCGTTAATTTCGATTTTACTAATGACTAAATCGGTTTTGTTGAATTGTTAATTTTGGTTTTACTAATGATTAAATGGGCTTTATTGAAGTTTATATCATGACTAGCATACGACTTGATCCTTAATTCAAGTGTTATTTTTAGTTATTTACTCAATTCTCCTTTTGGAGGGGAATGATGAATTGTTAGTGTGGATGATTTGGAAGATATAATTGATGGGCATGTAATTAAATTTTCGGTTCAGTTTCTAATTTTTCAGTTTGATTTAGTTTAATAACTTTCGTTGTTAAGAATCGTTAATTTTATTAATTAATCGTTTAGTTTATATGAACTAATCAATTTTTATGAAATAAAATAAAATAATTAATTTTCATTTAATAGTCTTTTTTAACTAAACTTTGAATTTTTTGATTGGTAATGATAGTACTAGTTAATCAATTTTCGAATTTCTTAATTTTATTCAATTTTAAACGATTTTATGATAACCTAATACCGATTAAACCTTTTAAACTTTAAATATATTTATTGGTGTAATTTTCAATATGGTTTTTAAAATATCAAAGATAACAACATTTTATTAGAAGTTCAATTGAGACGTGTAGTTTGTAGAGGTCTACAAGTACATAACCTTACACTAACCAATAAAGAGATTGTTTTTAAAAGCTCTAAAAGCCAAAAAAAAAGACAAATAAAAAACATGTAATAAAAAAGAATAAATTATACATATTTAAATAATAAAAGTAATAATAATAATACTTTATATTGAATTTGAGTTTACAAATAATGTGTTGGTATATTAATTTAAGGAAATTAAGATTAAAATAACATTATTTTGATTAATTACACTAAAATCATGTCATTTTGAGCGATCTCGGCGAGATTAAATTGGACTCAAATTATGTGACTCAATAATAACCTAAACCGATTTGATCTAATTAACTAATTATTATTTATTTTGTTAACTAAACATGCACAAAAATTGATATCATGTTAATTTAATTGTCTAAAATAATATTGTGTTAGTATGTAAATTTAAGAAAATTAAAACTAAAATGACAATATTTTGATTAATTATCCTAAAACAATACCGTGTTAAATATCTTAAATAAGTTTAGGTCAAATTTAAACCTGATTAAAATTCAAACTAAAATTTAAGAATTAAATAAAAGAGTTAGATCGGACTAATCTAATTATAAATTTAATTTAAACCGACTCGACTTGATTCAACCGTACAAGGTAAGCACATATACATACGGATTGGAGCACCTTAGTTTTGTTAAAATATTTTAACCCTGTGTCACTTAATTTTATTAACATATTTACGTGAATGTTAGATAAATAAGTAAATAAGATTTAATGTTGTACTCGTAAGCAGATGTGATTGATAGATACGTATCATTCAATGCCACTGTCGTTTGTATACCTGACTTTTATGAGACAACAGTACGATGGGTCCTTTGTTTGTATACCTAATTTCTTTTTAATATATTTCCTCAACTTTTTTTCTTCTGATATTTCAATAAACTAAAAATAATAATTTTGTTTTAATAAATTATCTTAATTTTAAAAATTAATTTTTAATTTTTAATTAAGGCACATATTAGTTTTAATTAAGAAAAACTAATAACTAAAAAACCTAATTGCTTCAATTGGTTTAATCATAAAAACTTTTAATTGAACAAATTTTCGATTCAATTTTTTTCTTTTTAGTTTGAGTTATTTTATTATCTTTTGTTTTTAAAAAATATTATTTTATTAATTAATCGATTAATTTTGTAAATTAATAAGTTAATGTAAACGGAAATAATTAAACTTTAAATTCTTTGATGACAATATCTTTCAATTATATTTTAAATTTTTTAATTTTATTCAATCTTTAATCAATTTTGTAGTAGCTTAATACCGATTGAACCTTAAATTTTTTATGTTATAAGTTTAGTGACTATTTAAATGAACTTTTGGAAGGTTAATAAGTATTTTTTTCACCACAAAAGTACTTTTTAAGAAAATGGGTATTTAGCTATAAAATAAAAAGCATTTATTTAACATATATGACTTTTTTAACAGCTAAAATATAACTTTTTAAGAAGGTTAAATTTAGAACTTTTCAAAAAAGCCTCTCAAATGATTTTTTCAAGTAGATTTTTGAGATTAATTAATGAACCTATTTTTTAGTCCTTTTTGTCTTTACGTTTTACACATAATTCCTGCAATATCTACAAACTCATCTTTACTTTCATCTTGCAAACTTATCTTCTCTAATCTCTTGCACAATTGTTTTGTAACGTACAGTTAGTTTTAATATTTGTTTTATTTATGTTATAATTCATATAAAAAATATGATTAGATATATTTTCATTTATGTTTCATATCGTTGAAAAGTATATAATAATTAATACATTGTGCTTTGCATATTGTTTAATATACTTTAAATAATATTTATATGTATAAATAATTTTTATTACAAAATAAAATATAATTAAAATTAAAATATTTTTATTTTTATTTTTATATTGCTAAAGAATTTACTGGATAAAACTCTTTCGAAAAAATTCTTTTTAAAATAAGTCAAATTATCAACTAACTTTTTTAAAAAAATTCTTTTAAAAAAAGATTTATAAAAAAATTCTATTCACTAAAAGTCTATTAATATAAGCTTAACCAAACTTCGAAATCTAAAAATCCAGGAACTAAAATGCTGTAAGCTCTCTGAAGTCTGAACACTACCAATATCGCTTGAGCTCATCTATAAAAGACAATTTCACGCATTTGTCTTAATAATAAGGTTGTAGCTATTATTCTTCGAGTAAGTACTCGGTGAACTCTTGAGAGTACAAGCTTTTTTAAAAATATTTAATAATATATTAATAATGAATATCACGTTAAGAATTAATAATTTAAAATTAAATATAAAAGATGATGGAATCAAGAATTGTTAGGTCTAAAAGCGAAACAATATCTTCTAGCAATAAGGCAGAACTAAAAATAGGAGCAAAAGGAACTAAAGACATTTTAAATTTATTTATCTCGTACCCAATATGAACATCACAATCTTATCAAAATTCAATTCATAATTGAAGTCTTTTTATGTTCTCTTTAATACAAAATATACCTAAGATATATAATTTTAAAAATAATTAGCTAAAAATAATTAATAAATCAATTAATTAGTAACTTTAGCCTCTCTTCTTCTTCTTTTTTCCCTTGTCCATCGTAAAATAAGGTTGCAAAGAATCACGTTTAGTATTGTATTGAAGTACTTATGTATCACTGCATTCTGTAGTAACTTAATATTTACACAGCATAAACATGATTACATTGATGCAAACATTTTAGACAAGATTCAATCGGTTTAATTGAATTGGAAGTAAAAGAAAGAATCGGTAGTCAATAGATTGTCTAAAGGTCTTCGAAACCTTGTTGAAGATGAATCTTGCAAGGGTAAAACTCGGAGTTAGCTTGACATAGAGATGGTCTTACGTTGATAAGTGCACCTGTTACCTTTGGGTTGCTGCAAGTTTTCCAGCCGAGGGCTCAGTAATGACTAATGAGTGAGCTAAAGCAATGGAATGATTTTTACATAGAGATGGTACCATGATAGACCCACAATCTGAGTCCGAACAAAAGTCTCGAGTCAGATCTAAAGACCAGGTATGGGTCGATCCAGTAATGATGTTGGGCTGCAGAAACTCTAATGGCCAATCTAATGAGCCGATCATCAAGCAAATGAAGATGTTATTGGTTTTAGTGTTTGTTTGGATGAGGTTTTGTCAGTAGAATTTTTCTAAAAAGAGTTTTTCTAAGAGGTCAATTGATTGTTTAACTGTCATTTAAAAAAGAGTTTTTTTTAAAGAGATTCATATAATAGACTGTTTGACAACATAAAAATAAAAAACACTTTAAATATTATATAAGTCTCAAAATAAACGTGAAGATGTGTTTGTGAGTATTGTGATAATTATGTGTAAAATATAAAAGTAAAAGAGACTAAAAATAGACTATTGATTGATCTGAAAAATTTACTTAAAAAAATATTTTTTAAAAAAAACTCCAAATTTAAACTTCTCAAAAAGCTGTATTTTAACTTCCGAAAAAGTCATTTCTATAAAAAAAAAGCACTTTTAAATTTTACAGCCAAACACTCAATTTTTTTTAAAACAGCTTTTGTGATAGAAAAAATGCTTATTTAACTTCCAAAAGTTGAACCAAACAGGCATTCAATCACCTGTAGAGTGAAATTATGCTAACGGTGGGTCAAAATAGAGGGTCCGTAGATTCTTTCAACCGAAAGATATGAAAGTTAGTAGCTTCGGTAGAAGTTTTGTTTTGATACACAAAGATTTACCATGTTTCATTTAGATGATTAGTGCAGAAACCAACACTGTTTCTTTCTTTCCGTCCTCCATTACTTATGGCAGGAGGCCGGAGCTTAGCACATCCCAAAGCCATCGGATCAAACCCAGTCAACCCAAGTGCCAGGCTCAAGCCTGAACAATGGCTTGAGGCCCAACTAAAAAACAAGTTTTGGAAAGCAGAGAAATGATCAGACTTTCCAGACTAAAGCTTTGAATTGCCATGAAGCAACCTATCATTCTGAGTAGCATTGCAACTTAATTTCCAGTTATGATGGATCAGAAAAAATCATAAGCATGAAGTTAAGAAAGTAGCCTAGTGGTTGGCATTCACTCATCAAAACCAAGAAATTCTAGATTTAAATCCTCACCAAATTGGAATGAATTTGGAGGAGGGGAAGGGATTAGCTCTGACCAACTGAGGTTTCTGATGAAACAAAAGAATCAAACACAAGATCAAAACTGTAGCACATGTTATCACGACATTCATCCAAATTTATAGGAGTGAAAACCCAAATACAAGAAGAAAGTATGGTTTCCTATGATATGTTTTTAATCACAACAGAAACTCAGAATTATGTAGAACCAAAAGGAACCTATTGAAACAGTACAGACGAGCATCTAATCCTTCTTCTTCTCCTTCAGTGGCCCCTTAGGAATTTTACTCAAAACTTTCTTATCGAATACGGCATATTGCTTCTTGATCTCAATCATTGCTTTCTCAGCAAATGAATCGATCTTGTCGTCATACTTCTCATAAATCACCGGCAAAGTGTGTAGTAAAACAAACACTGCCGAAGAAACTCATAAATGTCAAAGACAGATATCAAACAGAAGAATCTAAACCAATCTGGTTGAAAAAGTATTCCTTACATATGTAGAACAAGGTCAGGAAGTTGCACCAATTCCCAACAATTGAAAGAACCCACAAGCCAGCGATTATCTGCAAGCCACAATATCAAAGTACCTCTCATTTCATTAACACCACGCCTTAGTATACAAGAAGAAAAACTAATGTCATTGCATTATATTTATCAGCAACCCTAAATGTAACACGAGATGAATATGAAAGCTTATTTGCAAGAATGGTTCAAGTTATGATAGATTACCTGTGAACCAAAAAATGTTAAACCCAACCTCCAACAAAGTCAATTAACAAATTGCAAAACACAATTACACACAATAAAGAAGCACGGAATGCCAAACTTACGGAAAGGAATTTCTTCAAATCCCTCCCTGAAGCAATCTCACGAAGAACAGCCAATCCTCGATTAATCTCAATTCTCAGAGCAGAGGCAACTTCAAGGACGCATTTCTCAGGAAGTACGACTTCTGGGATTTGAGGTGGAGACCTAATACAAATAAGCAGCGTAAAAAATCAGAAGATCACATTCACAGAAAACGAAAGTTCTTGTAACAACAAATCCGAAAACAATAACTCACTTGTTTATAAAAGTAGATGCATTTGACCACAGGAACAGAACTGCTAGGGACAAGATTGCTATGTGGCATACTAGAGTAATTAAGTGGTATTCAAGCAATTCAAAGAGAATCCAAACAAGTGTTGCCCCACCCAGCACACTCGCAGATATTTTCTTGTTCCTCCATAGAAACACATTGGCAGCTGCAACAACAGATTCATTCAACATATGTAACCAAATTCATAAAACTGAAACACAGATGTCTCTACAATAACATAATTAGGGAATCAAAACAACATAATAAAGCAAATGATGAAATTCAGTTTTCCAATTACTGAATCTAAAATGATATTTTTTTCATTTAATCGGGACCTTTAATCAAATCAAGCAAATCCATAAAAAATTTCGATAAATTATATAACATACGATGGAACCTTAACTATTGAGCTCCTGCAACGTCATGCGAGCTAGATAGAAATAAGAAAAACTAATGAAAAATCGAAAGAGAGAAGGAGCGAGAATACGTTTTCCACCGCCCAAAACCTCGTGAACAGGCTTCTCTCTACCAAAGGGCCTATAGACTTTGGATTTAACAGACTCGACGACATTCGGCAACTTCTCATCATCGGAATCGGAAGAGGAGGAATCATGGCCGTGATCGTGAATCTTCTCTTTGATCTTATCCACCAACGACTCCGACGCTGGTTCGTGCTCCGCTGCGTGGTCTGCCATAGATCTCCGCCGTAGAAAAACAAGAGAAAAAAGAGAGAGAGGTACTAGCGCCTTAGCGAGCGATACGAGGGGTTATTTAGTGTGCGTGCAGTCTGATAAAAGGGGATTTGCCCTGAATCTGAGCCGTTGAAAGTCTTTGATGTACGAGCGGGCTAGATATGGAAATAACGGAAATGGAGTCAGGGGGACAAGTGTCTGGGGAAAAATGCAAGAAGACGAATCTAACGCCACGGTAACTGTCACGCCCGTCACCAACGCCACCTTATTTATTTCTCCACTTTATATTTAAAAAAAAACTCCTTTTCAAATGCTTTATTTCTTGATAGTGATATTGTAACTTCTATATTAATTGCAAGTTTTTTATATTTTTAAAACATTTTAATTATTTAAATTTAATCATTCCATACATTTAATAGCTTATAATAACTCTTCCTAGAATTTATAAAAACAAAATAATATTTATATTTAAATCTCAAAAAATAAAAAATTTATAATTCATATAAAATAATCAATAATAGTATCACAAATTTAACAACAAAAATAATAATATTAAGTAAAACTTTATTATGTACAAATTGAGAAGATTTAGTAATACTTAATCTTACCTTTAATTAATAAAAATATTGTTTTCAAAAATATCACAAAATCGGGACATGAGCATATTATCATTTCATTTGTTTCCATTTCGAGTATAACGAAATAAATAGAAATATGTCAAACCATACCTAAACATGTTTATGAGAAATTAAAATCAAATCTTTATATATATATATGTATGTATTAAATAAATTTATTAAAATATATAATAATTTTTCTAATTAATTTATGATAAATTCTTTAAACCAATCCTTCTATAATTCCATTAATAGTCATATTAAGCAAGATTCAAGAAACAGTAAAGGCATTCACACCGTAAGACGGACTGAGTGGCCAGTAATAAGGCTGTGATAAAAGTTCCCAACTTCCAATTAAAGTCCGTCACTTTAAGAAGCATTCCGTCGTTTGCACTTGCCGCTAGCTGAAGCACAAACCGGGGTGTTAAATTTCACGGCTCTCAAAAGATATCGTGGCAGCACGTGATTGGATTTTCTCTTCGGACGGCATGGACGGAGGACCGTAATTGTGGTACTCGTGGAGTTACGTGGACCGTTCATTCCTGTTTTATAGTAATATTTAGTTGCCGACAATAGGACATTGAGATGTGTGACATTTAGCACAATGATAAGGTTAGCAAATATTAATTGGAAAAGTAGCCGAAAGGATAATATATCGAATTGATTTCAAAGTCAAAATAAAATATTAATTAAAATAACATTTTATAATTTAATCGTCCCATGCTAAATCTCTTCAAGGATTTTTTTTTTTTTTTGGTGTAAACCAAGAACCCATGGGCGACTAGTCTGGATCGGGCTTAGTGCCTGTTTAGTTCAGCTTTTGAAAACTTCAAAAGTACTTTTTTTTAACCGCGAAAGTTATTTTTGGAAAAAGATGGGTGTTTGGCTGCAAACTTCAAAAGCATTTTTAAAGTAAAAATAGATTTTGAAAAAGCTAAAATACAGCTTAAGCTAAAATTTGGAGCTTTTCAAAAAAACTCAAATTTTATCTTTTTCGGGAAGCTATTTTTTTGTAAGTTCCGTCATTTACGTACATAAACTCATCAACGCTCAACGCAGACGATATCGTCTGCGTTGTTCATCAACGCAG
>JAOTIZ010000005.1:1048003-1066463 GCA_027123425.1 Erythroxylum panamense
CAACAAAACAGTTAACTAATTTTAAAAAAAAAAGTTCTTAAAAAAAGCTCCACTGGTATAATTTTAATCATAAAAGATACTTTAGAAAATTCCTAGCAAATCACTGGGTCTAAACGTGCATCACACGTTAGGAAATCCAACGAAAGAGCTAAACCAACCTTTTCATTTTCTAATCTCTTACAAAGAAACTGGCTTTTCCAAATGAACCGTTGCTTTCTATCCTTTTCTACTCAATTTCTTGGAATTTTCAAGCTATGCATTGCATTATCTTGATATGGATCGTATTTTGGGTTTTAAATTTTAGGTTTTGGACCAAATTGAATTCAAGTGCTAAGGGCCAATTTGATCCGATTAGAAATAAAAGAAAATAATTAACCTTGGTCCGAATTTAATCATATTTTGAAGAAAATAATTAACCTCGGTCTGAATATAATCATATTTTGAATCGTCTAAACTTGATTATGTAAATTGAAAATTTTTTAAGAGGATAACTTCATTTTATTAGAAGTTCAGTTCAGACGTCCAGTTTGTAGAGGTTTAAAAGTACATAATTTTACACTAACTAGTAAAGAGATTGTTTTTAATAGTTCTAAAAGCCAAAAAAAGACTAAAATAAAAAACATATAATAAAAATGAATAAATTATACATATTTAAATAATAAATGTAATAATAATAATACTTTATAATGAATTTGAGTTTACAAATAATGTTTTGGTATATTAATTTAAGGAAATTAAGATTAAAATATTATTATTTTGATTAATTACACTAAAATCATGTCATTTTAAGCGATCTAGGCGAGATTAGATTGGATTTAAACTATGTGACTCAATAATAACCGAAACCGATTCGATCTAATTAACTAATTATTATTTCTTTTGATTTAATTGTCTAAAATAATATTGTGTTAGTACGTAAATTTAAGAAAATTAAAACTAAAATGACGATATTTTGATTAATTATCCTAAAACAACTTTGTTTTAAATATTTTAAATAATTTAGGTCAAATTCAAACCTAATTAAAATTCAAGCTAAAATTCAAGAGTTTAATAAAAGAGTTAGAGCGGACTAATTTAATTATAAATTTAAATTTAAACCCACTCGAATAGATTCGACCATTCAAGGTAAGCACATGTGCAAACGGATTGGAGCACTTTATTTTTGTTAAGATATTTTAACTGTCATTTAATTTTATTCCCAAATTTACGTGAATATTAGATAAATAAATAAATAAGATTTAATGTTGTACTCGTAAGCAGATGTGATTGATAGATACGTATCATTCAATGCCACTGACGTTTGTATACCTAAGATGGGTCCTTTGTTTGTATCTGTACCTAATTTCTTTTTAATATATTTCCTCAACTATTTTTCTGAAATTTCAATAAACTAAAAAGAATAATTTTGTTTTAATAAACTATCTTAATTTTAAAAATTAATTTGTAATTTTTAATTAAGACATATGTTAATTTTGATTAAGAAAAACTAATAACTAAAAACCTAATTGTTTCGATCGGGTCAATCATAAAAACTTTTAATTGGACAATTTTTTTATTCAATTTTTTATTTTTCAGTTCAAGTTATTTAATCAACTTTTGTTTTTAAAACTATTAGTTTATTAATTAATCGATTAATTTTTGTAAATTAATAAGCTAATGTAAACGGAAATAAATAAATTAATTTTTATTTAATAATTTTTAATTAAATTTTAAATTCTTTGATAACAATCTCTTTTAATTATATTTTAAATTCTTTAATTTTATTCAATTTTAGTCAATTTTATGATAGTTTAATACCAATTGAACCTTAAATTTTTTATGTTATAAGTTTAGTGACTATTTGAATGGACTTTTGGAAGGTTAATAAGTCCTTTTTTTCACTATAAAAGCTTTTTTTTAAGGATGTTTAGCTGTAAAATAAAAAACAATTCTTTAACATATATGACTTTTTTGACAGCTAAAACATAACCTTTTAAGAAGGTCAAATTTAGAGCTTTTCAAAAAAGCCTCTCAAATAACTTTTTCAAGTTGATTTTTCATATTAATTAATGAACATATTTTTTTGTCTTTTTTATCCTTATATTTTACACATGATTCTTACAATACCTACAAACTCATTTTCACTCTTATCTTACAAACTTATTTTCTCTAATCTCTTGCACAATTGTTTTGTAACTTACAGTTAGTTTTAATATTAGTTTTACTTATGTTATATTTCATATAAAAAACTTTGGTTAGATATATTTTCATTATGTTTCATATGGTTTAAAATGATATAATAATTAATATATTGTAATTAATATATTATTTAATATACTTTAAATAATATTTATATACATAAATAAATTTATTACAAAATAAAATATAATAAAAATTAAAAACATTTTTATTTTTATATTATCAAACAATTAACTGTATAAAGCTCTTTTAAAACAGTTTTTTTTAATGACAACCAAACAATTAACTGATCTTTTAAAAAAATTATTCTCGTAAAAAATTTATAAAAAAAGTTCTATTCATAAAAACTCTACAGACATACGGACACCGAAGCGTAGAGTTGATTTCGACCAACATAGTGTAGAAGATTCCTAGCGGGTTACTGGGGCTAAACGTGCATCATGCGTTAGCAAATCCAACGAAAGAGCTAAACCAACCGTTTCATTTTCTTATCTCTTGTAAAGAAACTTGCTTTTCCAAAGGAACCGTTGCTTTCTATCTTTTTCTACTCAATTTCTTGGAATTTTCAGGCTATGCATTGCATTATCTTAATATGGATCGTATTTTGAGTTTTAACTTTTAGGTTTTGGACCGAATTGAATTCAAGTTCTAAGGGTCAATTTGATCCGATTAGAAATAAAAGAAAAAAATTAAACTCGGTCTAAATTTAATCATATTTATTTTTTGAAGACAAATTTAATCATATTTTGAATCGCCTAAACTTGAGGATAACTTCATTGCTTCTTAATTTCTTAAGTTCAATGTTTTTATGTCACAAAGTTTAACATGCTAAGCATGTTGCTAAACTCGAGTTTATTTCACAAACTTGGATTGATTCGAAGTCGAACGATCTTAAAAAAATATGTTTAAGTTTGAGATAGAATAGAAAATAAGATTTAAACTAAATTTAAGTGAGATAGTTTTGGTAAGGAGACTGATTAATTTTAAGCTATCAAATTTAAACTAAAAATTATGATATTTGAACTTTTTTTAAATTTCGGGTCGTGTTTAAGACGTGTGTAAAATATATGAATTAGCTTTTAATATTTTTTAAATAAGAATTTAATTTCTTATAATTTATAGATCCTATATTTTTATTTACATTAATTTTAATGATAAATTAATTAAACCTTTTCCCATTATATAAATCAGTCTTTATATATATCAACTTCCAACGTATTAATAAATTTTATTTATGAAAATTGCTCTATAAACATACATTAATAATTATTTCAAAAAATGTGAAATTTTTAATAATTTATTGATTTTTTTCAAAAACTTTAAGGTTAGAATTAGGCACGTTAATGGGTTAGGGTAGGTTGGGTCTTCCGAGGCTCGAGCCGACCAAAAAATTCTACTTCAGTTCAAAGCTTGATCCGATCCGATCCGACCCTAAAATTATTATTTTTAAATTTAAAAAATGATATCATTTTATATGTGAAAATTTTAGACTTCGAGCCGAGTTGAACTTTGGGCTGAGTCCGATTTATACGTGAAAAATTCAGATTTTAGGCTGAGTCGGGCTGACCTTTTTTTGCTATCTCTAATTAGAATCATAATTTAAACCTTAATTTAAGCCCAGCCCAATTGGTATGTCATACTTAATTTTGTCATATGTATATGTAATTTATCCGAAGTGTTTGCTTATTCTTAAAGTGTCAGAAACCGAACATCATCGCAGAGATGGAGGAGAGAGCCAAAGCTCGTCCTCTGCTAGGGTTTTCCATTTTGTGTGCCATTGTTTTGAACTCATTCGTAACACAAGTGAGTGCCTCCATTCACGATTACAATTACGAAGCATTTATTCCACAATCAAATGCCTTCTTTTTCCATGGCGGCAGTGAAGGCCTATATGCTTCTGAGGTCCACGACTCTGCTTCCACTTCTCCGGACAAGCCCCTCAAGGGAAAGTCTCTCGTTAGGTATTTTTTTTCTCTGTTTTTTGATTGTTTAATTTTTGGGATTTTGTTTAGTTGGTTGTTGGAAAGTTTGTGTCTTTTGATAAGAATGGCGAGAATCAGAAATGGGTGTCTTGACATGTTGTCTATAACATGCTTTATTATGTGCTAATTGGTTTGGATTTGTGAGCTGTTATTAATCTAGTTGAAATATGAACCAACCAACCTTCTTAGTCTAGTTGGGTTTTGATCCGGAGGGGTAATGTGATGATACAATTCGAGTTTGGTACTTTGGATTCTGACTGTGTATTTAAGATGAAACGATGATGTTTTTTTTTCCCTGATCAATTGAATGGGAGTTCCCATTTCATGATGCGAATACCCAATTGGACTGTTAGGTTTGAAGATGTTGTGTTTGTGAGAACAAAAGAGACAGCAAGTAAACAGAATTATATGCAGCAGAGTACTGGCTTGGTGGAAGCCATCATACTTGAGGTCAAAGACAGAGAAAGGATTGGAGGGGCTTTTCTGAAAACTGATGTTATATGCTGCACTCCTAGTCTTGCTGAAAGTGGGTCCTGCAAACTAGGTGAGGTTATTATCCAGAAAAACCCAGACAATCCTGAATGGCCGAAAAGAATTAAAACCTCCTTTGCTGGCAAAAATGAAGAAGTCAAAATGGAACCTGAAGTTGTTGAAATAAATAGTACGGGGATGTACTACCTTTATTTCATGTTTTGTGATCCACAGCTCAAGGGCACTTTGATTAAAGGGAGGACTGTATGGAAAAACCCGAATGGTTATTTACCAGGAAAGATGACACCTCTTATGACATTCTTTGGCATCATGTCTTTGGCATACCTTGCACTAGGACTACTATGGTTCTTAAGGTTTGTTCAGCATTGGAAGGATATAATACAGTTGCACTACCATATTACTGCAGTGATTGCACTTGGAATGTGTGAGATGGCTGTCTGGTATTTTGAGCATTCCAACTTTAATTCAACTGGGATGAGACCGATGGGTGTTACACTGTGGGCTGTCACCTTTACCACTGTCAAGAAGACTGTTTCTCGCCTTCTTCTTCTGGTAGTCTCCATGGGCTATGGGGTTGTAAAACTGACCCTTGGTGGCATAACCTCAAGACTATTACTTCTCGGTTTAGTTTATTTTATTGCGTCCGAGGCTCTTGAACTGGTTGAACATCTGGGTAACATCAATGACTTTTCGAAAAAAACAAAATTGTTTTTGGTCCTTCCTGTTGCCTTCCTAGATTCTTGCTTTATTCTCTGGATTTTCTCTTCACTATCGAAAACTTTGGAGAAGCTTCAGGTAATTCAAATTTTCACCCTTGCGTATTGACTTAGATATATCGTGCCAGTAAATAAGTGTGAATATGAGTGGTGGATACAATGCAAGTTATGTGTGTCAGTTGGTTTGGAGCTGGCTGTCCTATTTTATTTCTTGAATATTTGAAGGTTCAGTATTATACTTTTCTTTTCCATGTCCTTTCCATTTGGTTACAGATGAGAAGAAACATGACTAAATTAGAACTGTATCGGAAGTTTACCAATTCCCTTGCAGTATCTGTACTTCTCTCCATTGCTTGGATTGGCTTTGAGGTAGTACTTATTTCTTTTTGTAATCCCACTGATATTATATCTGTCTTTCTAGACGTTAGAAAGTAATCATTTTGTTCTGACTTTTTGCTTGCTTAGTTATACTTTAATGCAACTGACCCGCTGAGTGAGCTGTGGCAAATTGCTTGGATCATTCCTGCTTTTTGGACTCTGCTTGCATTTGCTCTTTTGATAGTGATTTGCGTCCTCTGGGCTCCCTCACGTAACCCAACAAGGTATTTGCACCAACATATCCACTTCAGTTTTCTTTAGTTTCCCTCTTTGTGAACTTAACGTAATGATTTGAATTATCTTTTTCTCTGTCACACACTTTCAAATATTTAAATACATTCCTATGTTTACTTTAATTGTCCACAATCCAAAGATTAGTGGAATCAGTTCTTGTATTTCTTGTGGAATTTGAGGCTCAAATAGCTACTCAAATGAAGTGCACAATTGGTAATAGTGGTGTACATAGGAAGGCCAATATGTCTGAGATTTGTGGTATTGTTGTTTGCATGTTCAGCCGGGATAGCAGATGATTTATGATTATACATAATTGGAACTAATTCCATATGCCATCTCTTGAGAAAGGCAACTGGTAGTCATTGTAATGAGCTAACTTGATACGGACGTGCAGATATGCATATTCAGATGAGAACATGGAAGACTTTGACGAGGAGGGAATCTCATTGACAAGTGTGAAAGCAACTGGAGATGCCGCGAGTAAGCTGGAAAGAATAGGGCTCGTAGACGATCTCGAGGAAGATAAGCGAGAATAGACGAATCTGGCCCTATGAAACAATGACATCCACGACAAAAGGCCTTCAGTTGCATGTGCAGGAATTCATCTGCAAATTCTTTGATATGCACTCTGTGTTGTGTGTATAAAACATTTTTGTGAATAAAACCTTACAAGAAAGTAGAAACTCAATGCTCAGTTAGGTTCTTTTGTCCATCTCCAATTCTTCGTAGTTCTTATATTTTTCACATCAGGTGACATTGCCTGTTTCTACATTCACTTGCTGCCTGTGCTTAACATATCTTCTTTTTAGTCGCATAAGGTGCCATAATTTTCGAACAGGGATTAAGGCTGTAATGCAAACTGTTAGGCTTACAAAAGGCTAGATGTTCGAATGTGGCTTTATTGTCGAAGGTGGGTTGGAAATTGCAAATGCAGCACCAATCTTTTTGCTTGGAAATCTTCCAACTCAAATACTTGAAAGGAACTCAGTTCATAAACATGAGTGTTTGGAGACGTGCTTCATCCACTTGGCGGGAGTTACTCAAATGGATCATTGGTGACGGGCAAGCGACTAGTCTGTGGTATGATTGGTGGGTGAGGAAGGGGCTGCTGATCCATCTGCGCCTTGCACATGTTCAACAACTATCGTTGTCCCACAGGGTAGCCTCTCTATTGAGACCCGACGGGTCATGGAACTGTGAGGATCTTATGCAAGTGTTACCGGCCCAAATAATTGCAGAAATCCGAGCTACACCAGTTCCCCTTACGAACAAAAAGGAAGAGCAGTGCATTTGGGGGTGGGACAAACATGGTATCTTCACTACTTCGTCAGCCTACATGGGCCTTACAAGCCACGGTATTTCGGATGCGAAGTGGGAGAACTGCCGATGGATTTGGACGCTCCAAATTTAAGAGCGAGTCAAGTTCTTTTTATGGTTGGCCTTCTTTAATTGTTTAAACTCTAATGCAGTCTTACATCGCAAAAGAGTTATTACAAACCCAGAGTGCGTACTTTGGGCGGATGGGGAGGAGACTTTAGACCACATTTTTCGAACATCCCCGTTTGTTGCGGGATTGTGGAGTTGCGTCTACCATATATTTGGAATGCAAGTGTCAAGTGTTGTTCCTTTTCTTGATTGGTTGCGATACCAAGTATCTAAAACGAATAAGGTACGCTTCAATCTTCCTTGGGGCTCCTTGTTTACACCTATCTTATGGAGTGTTTGGAAAGCACGCAATAGCTTCTTGTTCAATGGTATCCGCCTAAGCGTGGAAGTCATACTGCAGTATGTCATCAAGTTGCCAGTCGATTGTTCTGTGGCTCAAACTTGCTCAATACCTACGATGAACAATTCCGGTAAATTGATCTTTTGGCGTCCCCTCCCCCGTTGGAGTTCTTTTATTAAATACCGATGGATGCAGAAGACTTGTTGATGGCTATGCTTCAGCAGGTAGATTGCTTTGGGATTCAATGGACATGTAGGTGGCAGGTTTTATGTTAAACATTGGCACTTTAGGGAGTCTTGATGCAAAATTATGGGGGCTCCGCCAAGGGTTACTCTTGGCGAAAACGCACAACACTAGCCAATTGATTATAGAACTCGACACTATGATTGTTTTGCAGTTTCTTCGAAGTGGAGTGATCGATTCACACCCTTATCATACTCTTGTTAGTGATTGCTTGGAGCTGATTAAAGGGGGTGGATTGTTGATATTCGACACATCTACCACGAAAGTAACCGATATGCTGATCGTCTTGTTGATTTGGTGCTGTTTACTTTGGTTACTTTGCTCGTTCTTGCTTATTCTATGAGAAAGCAGGGTCCAAGGAGTTCTTTAATGGTGCTGTTTCAACATTAAAGAAAATCCACAGTATCCAACCTTTAAATGCATTATATATGTCACTCTTCATTCTTGGAGTGACGCGTCTGACAGAACTCAGAAAGAGACTCGAATCGAGAGAGAAGCAAGACGTGTCTTCCTCAACCAAAAGGTTCTTTCTTCTCAAAAATCCATTCTTTATCGAAGGAATATTCCAAATTAACATCGATTTTCACGACATGTCTGATTGTTTCAGCAAAGATTGGAACTTTTTTATAAACTGATGAGGTGACTCAAGAGCAATGGATGATTCTTGCAGAGATATCAGAAATTAGTTCAGATCATTCAATAATATAAATTGATCAGGTATTCCACTTTATATGTTCTTCTAACTCTGTCTAGTTACAGGAAGGAAGAACAAGAAGAAGAACACAGATAAGAACATGGGTTCGAACAGGAACCTGAGAGTTCATAGCGGAGACAGTCCATACGATGATCCATTCTTAGGTTGTTGTTGCTGTCCATGTTTACTTGTATCATCCATGTTGAGGGGTATCCGAAGATGTCTGTTCGCTGTTTGTTTCCCTCTTCTCCGGTGCTTAGGTTTGGATGACTTACGGCACCACCATAACCACCACCGTCATCTCCATTGAAACAACCTTTTTCTGTAACGGTTTCATGTCTAAGAACCTGTTTTGTCCGAATTTCATGTCCCCAATTTCTTTGATTATTTATTTATCTTGAGGATCCGATTATCATCCCCTTATAACATAGTTTCTTATGTTTTGTTCTTTGATGATAGTCATCTCCTTCCAAGATCGGAGTTACCTCAGAGACTAAACTTAGTAGTATTTCTGGAAGCATTCGAGCTTCCTTGTCAATGGCTATATTAAGTGTTATTCTAATGGTTAAATTGTTCCTTAAGTACTACACAGATTCTCACCAACAATGGTAAAAGAAAAACAACAAGAAAGAACAAATTTTAAATGCTATCTGTAATCCCCGAAACCAGCTTGAGAATATAACTACAAGAGCATCGTCTCAAATGGTTTAGCTTAAAATACTTATCATCCATCCATATATGATCTCGAAGATAAGAACAGAGATGACAAAGTAGTTCAAGTTTAGCTCGAAATTTATGGATCAAATCCAGTTTGATTACATTCGAATTTAGCCTAAAGTTAAAAAAGAGTTGGGTTTGGACCCGAAACTAGATCCAAGTTTTCCACTCAAGAGTGCAATCAAGGATTCAAGGTGGTGCCAGTGACCATGAACACGTGGATCACATGCACATGTAAAGCTCCATCGAATTACTCGATACGATCAGATGATTTTGGGAGGCAATCAAAGATCACACCAACAAAAAGGGCATACTTGATTCAAATTTAAGGGCTTTAGATCGATAAATTGTCCTCCATTAATGGCGGTCTTTGAGTTCTTTAAGGAGATAAGAATCTAAAACTACTTGTGCTTGTTAGTTCTTGCCTCTTTCTTGATCATATACGTCCGACTTAAAAGTAAACATTTTTGTATGCGTCTTTGGACACTTTCACGACCCTGAAGTCGTTTTCCTGCTAAATTCGTCTTTTCTTCGATCTTTGTCTCGGAAGACTGTAGGTTATATTGGGAAGAACCAAGAATTGATCTTTCGTTTTTTTTTTTGGTCGCTTTTGAGTTCTGCAACGTCTAGGACTCCAGTAGTTGTATTTATATCAATTTCGCGGAAAATGGCGCAAAACTGGAGTTGGGTCGTTCCTCTTTCGATCTTTGAATTCTGGTTGAAAGAGAGGCAATTTTTTTAGTGGAAAACATGACTAGGAAGCTAGGGTTTTTAGCTTGTTTGTGGCTTTTGCTATGTGGGTCTTGCTTGGGAACGTTTCTTGTGGAGAAAAACAGCTTGAAAGTGACGTCACCGGATTCATTGAAGGGGGTGCATGAGTGTGCGATTGGGAATTTTGGAGTTCCTCAATATGGAGGAACCTTGGTTGGGACTGTGGTTTATCCAAAATCCAATCAAAAGGCATGCAAAGGCTTCGATGATGCTGGTAGCTCCTTCAAATCCAAACCCGGTGGTCTTCCTACTTTTCTTCTTGTGGATCGTGGAGGTTAGCTACTTTTGTTTCACTCAAAGTTTGTGATTATTGTCTCTCTTTTTATGAATAAGTTGCATTGTAAGAGCTGATTGTCCTGAGTCAAGTTTCCCCCTTTCTACACTGGGAAGCAATTTTAAGTTAGTTAAACGCAAATTTATCTTACTTTTAATCCATTCTTATTGGTGAATTCAGATGAATAAGAAACTTACAGATTTGATAGTGGAGTCAATTCTGCTATACATGGCCACAGCTTGACTGTTGCCGTATGCTATCTGTTCCTCTGTGTTGATTCATTGTGCTCCAAACTTTTTGGCCGCCGGACCCCCTTTGTCACCTTGATCGTCATCTAAATTTAGAACCCTTTCTCAGAATGTCCTCAAGTTCTCCAGTTTGGAAGTTTTTGAGCTATGCGGTCTTGTCCTTAACATGAGTGGCCTCAAACAGGCTTTTGGAATGAAGTTCATTTACCACCCGTAATTGGGATAATTATTGTCTTTGCTTCAAGCTGAAAATTTATCCTTTGACTAGGAAAGTAAGTATATGAGCTACAGTTAATGTTAATTTCAAAATTGCCTTTTTTTTTTTCGTTTCGTTGGTTTTAATTGTGCATTCCTTTCTTATTTCCCATGGAGGAACTTCCGAGGAGTGTCAATAGGGTATCTTTTAATTGTTGTCTCATTCTCACTGCCTCAACTGGGTCCTCTCGACTTGACGATTGTTATCTATACAGAATGTTATTTTACCTTGAAGGCTTGGAATGCACAGAATGGAGGAGCTGCTGCTGTTCTTGTTGCTGATGACAAAATGGAACCGCTGATTACTATGAACTCCCCTGAAGAAGAGAATGCAGACGCTGAATACTTGCAAAATATCACTATCCCTTCTGCTCTCATCAGCAAGTCTTTGGGGGATAGTATCAAGAAGGCTTTAGCTGGTGGACATATGGTTAACATGAATCTTGATTGGACGGAGGCACTTCCACATCCTGATGAGAGGGTTTAGTATGAGTTTTGGACAAACAGCAATGATGAGTGTGGGCCAAAGTGTGACAGCCAGATTGAGTTTGTCAAGAACTTCAAAGGTGCTGCTCAGATACTTGAGCAGAAGGGATATACTCAGTTCACGCCGCACTATATAACATGGTATTGTCCAGAAGCTTTCATTCTGAGTAAGCAGTGTAAATCCCAGTGCATCAACCATGGAAGATACTGTGCTCCGGATCCTGAGCAGGACTTTAGTAGAGGGTATGATGGAAAAGATGTTGTGGTTCAAAATCTTCGCCAAATTTGTGTCTTTAAAGTAGCCAATGACAATAAAAAACCATGGCTTTGGTGGGATTATGTCACTGACTTTGCAAAACGTTGCCCAATGAAGGATAACAAGTACAACAAAAAGTGTGCTGACCAAGTTATTGAATCTCTTGGTAGGTCATTAGGTTCTTTATTTTAGCTTGTAGGTAAAGAACTAGTGCAATTAATTTCTGTCGGGATAAAACTAAATTAATATTTTCTCTCTCTTATCTTTTGATAGTTAGCTTAAGTGTTAGTCAATCTTACTTGTGCAACTATTTTATGTTGGGAGAAAACCAATTTTATGTTTTCTCTCTTATATTTTCTGAGAGTGAAAGTATTTGTTGGTCTTCCTTAAATATATGAAAGTTCATTAGCTCCTATGATAGCTAGTTTCTAATAACGGCTTACTTTCTTCTGCTTTTTTTGGTAGGTGTTGATGTCAAGAAGGTTGATGAATGCATAGGAAATCCTGAGGCTGATGTCGAGCATGCTGTTCTTAAAGCTGAGCAGGAGGCACAGGTTTGTTCAATGGAAACTAATAATTTTACATTCCAATATTTCTTTTCTTATAAAGGTTCATCATCTGTTTTCTTTTTTCCTTCAGATTGGACAAGGTGATCGAGGAGATGTCACTATCCTGCCAACCCTTGCAATAAACAAGAGGCAGTATAGAGGTGTGAGATGGATCTATTCAGAACTTGCGTTGGCTACCTCGTTGCTCCAATTAGTCTTTTCTTATCTGTACTTATTTACTGTTTCTAGGAAAGTTGGAAAAAGCAGCAGTTCTACGCAGTGTTTGGATACTGTTCCCGCGACCGGGGACAGTGGTCAAGACAGAGTTTTTTTGTCTTGTCGGGCGTTTGGATAGCTGTCTCCGTCAGACTGTCTCCCGTCTCCAGTGTACAGCGTCATAAAAACGCTGTCTTCCCTAAACCCCACGGACAATAACGTTGCTCGTCCTGCCCCCGCAAAAAAAGATGATTCTCTGTGATTTTTTACCCCTCTCGTCTGACGCCTCCTGCTTTGTCTCCGACTCCTCCTTCCTTCTCTCCGACGCGTCTTCGTCTTCGGCCCAGAGTGACGTTGCTCTCGCACGGTTCCTTCTCTCTGATTCCTCCTTCCCTTCGTCCCAGATTCACGTTGCTCTCGCACGGTGAGCTTCGATTTTTCTGTCTCATTTTGATGAATGTGATGTGTTGTGAGAGTTTGGCGTTTGGATCTGTTTGGATCTGCAATCAATTTCGTCTTTTGCTGCATCAGATCCATTCCTTGGACCTCATTTTCTACTGGGTTGATTCGTTTCACAAATCCCATGTTCGTGTATGCTTTTGTACTTCTTGGGTTTCTTTTTTTTTTCTTTTGCAAATTGCAAGACTTTGGGCTTCTTTGTTTGATTGTTTTGTCTACCATTCTTTTGTACTTCCGTATTTGTTCTGGTTCGAATTGCTTATATGATTTTGAAGATACTGCTTGCTGTTGTCGTGTTGTTATTCTACTTGTGTTTACGATAGTATATTCAATAATGGGGTTTGTGAGCAAATTGTGAGGGCTCGAGTTTACAGCTACAGGTTCGGTATTCTTTCGGTGGTAATGATAACTTTGTTTACTTGGAACCTTCTTTTGACTTTAAAGGCTGTTTTGGGTGTACTTTTTCACATGCCGACATAGCTATAAGTTGAGTTTCATATTTTAATATGACCTTTTAAGTTCGAATGTCTGATTCTGTAGTATGGGGTTATGCAATGTGTATAACTAGCGAAGTTGTCTAAGTTGGGGAGATTTTAACTGGGGTCTTTGCATTGAATGAAAATTTATGGTTGACTTTTTTTTTAAAAAAAAGTTTAGGTCACCAGAAACTGAAATAGAAATATGGTCAACCCATTTGGATGGATAAAATCATTCTTAGCATGAGTACAGGTTGATCATCTGCTACAGTTGTTTCCTGTCCAATCTTTGTCTTTGTCATATTGGCTTTTCTTTTTACCATTCATTGAAGTATATTTCCTTCTATTACTGTGGATTAGGCATTGCTGCTTGGTGTAGTCTTGTTGATTGCAAGTTAGTGCTTACAGAAGATAGATCTTATAGACTCGACGGATAAATTTGTAACACAGATTCTAGAGCTCAACCTAGTGCATGTATCGTGTAGATGAGCACGGTTATTGAATGCATCAAGTTTTGTTCATTACATATTACTTTGAGTAAGGACACATGCTTTCCTGTGGTTAAAGTAATTTAAAGAGAAAACCCTAATCTTTAAAATTCTTCAAAAAAATTTATCGACAACTTTTTATAGCTTGAGTTGCATGGGTTGAAATTTGCAAAAAATGGGGCTATGGTCAAATTTTTATTGTTCATCTATAGGGAACACAATTGAAGACATAAAAATGAAGAAAAAGAAACGAACAGGAGGAAAGACAAGTGATATTCTTGTTGTTGAAGTATCCCAAGGCTTGCCGAGGAGGAAAATTAGACCCTTAGTATTATCCTGGGCAATGGGGAAAATTGTTACATTTTCTCTTTTGATGAAATTATATCTTCTATTGTTCTTTTGTAAATTTGCTCTATCCTAGGTCATAAGTTATGGAACATAAAGAAGCTTAGACTTTCTGGTTTGTGATTGCTTTTAATATGGATTTTTTATGTGAAGCTCCAAGGTTTTCTTATCTAACGATATTGATGACTTTCATCTTAGCAGGTTGATTTAAAAAGATCCAAATGAGAAGTGGTAGTATGATTCTGAGTCATAGGAGACAGTCAAATCAGAATCAGACAAGGGATTGAGGTTTCCCTTCTTGCTTTGAAGATATTAACAGGTTTTAAGCATATATATGAGTTATTCTTTTCCACAAGATAGCATTGGAGCAGATTTGTTGCTGTTAGATGTTATGAAATTTCACTTGTTAGTTTACCTGTTTATTGTCATTTGTCTAAACTTATAAGCTAGCAATGTAGTTAGTTTACAATATATGGGACAATTTTGTCTTGGTAGCTGGTAGCAGATTGATGAAATTAATTTTAAGATTCCAAGATCTTCCTACGTTGCTGTCAGAGGTCTTGAAGCTCATTAATGTGGGCCACAGTGGGTTTTGTGTAGAAAATTATGTGGGGGTTGTGCAAATTGCAGGAAACCCTGGATGGCTATGGCACAGAAGTTTCTATTCTTCTTTTGGCCCTTCACAACTTTATTGTATGAAGATAGTTGTTTGTTGGACACTATCTTCCCTGTAAAGTTTCTGGACTGCAGCTTTTTTCTTTTGTATGCCTTTCTTACATTTCAAGTTTGCTATTTCTTCTGCATTTAGTCTTGTTTATTCTTATCCCGCTTCTTTATCTTGGTCAGGGAAGAATTTGATACTTTGTAGATTCCCATTGAGCATTTCTAATCAGCCATCAGTAATATGCTTTTATAGAGTGACAACTCTGTGAAGGTTGGAAGATGGCTTTTCATTCTGAGGAGGAAAAAACAGAGGACTACCTATTCAAGATTGTTTTAGTTGGTGATTCAGCCGTTGGAAAATCAAATTTGCTTGCAAGATTTGCCAGGAATGAGTTCTATCCCAACTCAAAATCAACAATAGGAGTAGAGTTCCAAACTCAAAAGTTGGATATTAATGGGAAGGAAATCAAAGCTCAGATCTGGGACACAGCAGGTCAGGAGCGGTTCAGGGCTGTTACTTCTGCATATTATAGAGGTGCGGTGGGAGCTCTTCTGGTCTATGACATCAGTAGACGCCAGACTTTTGATAGCATTGGCAGATGGCTTAATGAACTTCATAGTAAGACTGAAATTCCACTTTGTTAACTTGTAGACCTTCCATTTTCATTTTCCTTAACATGTCACATACTTTTCTTTAAGTATATTTACACCATGCTTCAATGATGTAATTTAGACCTATGAATTTCAAAAGATTTTACTCAACAATTATTTTATTTCCTTTTCCCGTTTCCATTGACCAGCTCACTCTGACATGAACGTCGTAACGATACTTGTCGGCAATAAGTCTGATCTCAAGGATGCCAGAGAGGTACCAACAGCAGAAGGCAAGGCCTTGGCAGAGGCACAGGGTTTGTTCTTCATAGAAACTTCGGCTCTTGATTCCTCCAATGTGGTTACTGCATTTCAGACAGTCGTTAAGGAGATCTATAACATATTAAGCCGGAAAGTTATGTCATCTCAAGAACTCAAGAAACAAGACGCCCCTGAGATGGGGGTAGGGAAAACCGTGGTTTTACAGGGAGAAGGTGGAAGGGAGGGTAATGAAGAAGCAAAAACAGAAGCTAAAGCAGGGGGTTGTTGTTCATCTTAAAGCCATAGAATAGTAAAACGCAGGCTTACATCTTTTGCATGTTTTCCCTGTCTGAAACTGCCAATCATTCCTTGTTCTACATTGTCAGTTCCTCGACTCTGTCCTAGATAGAGATGGTTTGATTGAGTAGAGAATTGTGTAAATGACCTGAAATGGTTGAAAAGAATAACTCTGTTTAAAATTAAGGTTCGTTCTGAGTGCTGATCATGTTCAATGTCCATAAATAGTAAGAAGTCTGCGGAGATGTAGGATATGAAGTGAGATGTCCTGATGTAGTCAATTTAATTATATAAAATGTGATAAATTGTTTTAAAATTATTTAAAACAATACTATACCATTATCAAATTTCATACTAATTTTAGTATGGTATTCTCAATTTTATTTTTTTACCTTGCTTTATTTAATCATGTTAATAATTAAGCAAAGTTAAAGGTAATGGACTCTCGTTAAACTAAAAAATAAAATGGATTAATTTTCCTTTTTTAATAAATTAACTCAAAATATATTAAAAGCATTTTTTTAAGAGAGTCATCAATTATATGCAATCTTATCTTTACAGTTCCGTTCTTAATATTTTATAAGCTTTGGATAAAATAAAAAAGTTTTTATTTTTGTTTATTTTTAAGTTGTCATATAGAATAAAAATAAACAAAATATACGTCTTCTTTGTTGTTCTTTATAAAATCGAGAGTAGATTCTATTTTATTTCATTTTATTTTTTATAAGAATAAAAATAAGTCATATTTTATCATTTATAAGGATAAAATCGGGACAAATATCTACCCTACTTTTATCTAAGACCGGTCCTACTATTTATATGACTCGAACTTGTGACTTTTTAAATAAAAATAAAAAAATTTACCAACCATCTGCGAAGGAACAAACTGTTATTTTCACTGAATTATATTCTTTATTTAATTAGGCCCTACCTACATGTCTCCTAGCGAGTCCAAATCATAGATGGCACCTAGAAACGTCAATTTAGAGAAAAACAGAGGAGGATTCCTCTTCAGTATAGGAAATGGAGACCAAATAAATAAATAGTGATGATGATTCCCATTTTCAGATGTTGCCATGAAAGTGACCTCGACAGCTCCGTGTATTAATTCGTTGAGCACCCCCACACGTTCATGACTTGCATGCACGTTTTTAGTCTCTTTTCCCACATTACTCCTTCACGCATTGGAATGAATGACACATTTGTCTCCTTTCATCAAGTAAAACGAGATTTCACTTCATTTTAACCCAACTTCACATACTACAATTTAGTATGTGAATACGAGTTGATTAGTGGATACGAGTCAAATTATGCTCTAATAACTCTTAATCATCGGTGATTAGCGAGTAATTAATACTCGACAGAACAAAAACAATGTACTTGTCTGCACATGTAAACAGCTCAGCCCTGCAATGAACTGCACCTTAAGTAGAGTGGGGATCACATCGATCATGAAAGCCGACCAGCTAAGCGTTAGATTTGCCCAGCAGCAATGGCGGTTGTCTGATAAGAATTCAATTCATGTCAAATCAGAGTTTTAAAGACATAAGTTGAGAAGATCAGACGATGAATGAGTAAATAATATTCCACTTCAAATGTTTCATGCTGCTTTTAACAAACAGAACAGACTGGTTTGGTCGAGAAAGAGTTTCGTTGAAGATTGATGCTTAAGATTGTGTTCGGTCCTGTTCTGACCTACAAATGTTATTGAAACTGGTGTTAGGTTATATAGTTGCTTATTTAAAAGATAAAATAAAAGTATACTTTCATCCTTATCCTACCCAAATTTAAATAATAGTGTCAAAATAAACTTTTTTGTTATAAGTATAAATGTTTTAAAAATTAAATTAAAAAATTAAAAATGAAAAATTAAAGATTCAATTATTATTACACTACCTATATCAAGCAAAAATTGAAAAAATAAAAAGAATAAAAACAAGAATAAAGAAAAATTGTCATTATTTATTGAAAATTTAAAATTTAATAAAAATAGATTAATAAATAAAAAATAACAAACTTATTCTAATTTATAAAAAACATCATTTTTAATAAAATAAATTATTAAAATAAACTAAACTACAAAATTAATTAGTTCAAAAATTTTATAATTAAACTGATTAATTATAATTTATAAAAACGATTAATTTTTAATAAAAGCAGTTAATAAAATAAATTCAACCTAAAAATAATAAGTTCAAAAATTTTATAATTGAATCGATTAAATATAATTTATAAAAACAATTAATTTTTAATATTAAAATAAACTTAACCTAAAACATGAATATAATTTTTAAATATGATTAATTTCTAATAAGAGAAGTTATTAAAATAAACTTAACCTAAAAAATAATCAGTTTGAAATTTTTATAATTAAATCGATTGAATCGATTTGATTTTTTAATTATTAATAAATAATTTACTATTACACACTTCTTTTTTTTGGTGTGAAATGCTTACTTCCCATGT
>JAOTIZ010000005.1:1068114-1105338 GCA_027123425.1 Erythroxylum panamense
ATAGACCAGGATATCATCAATAAACACCACAACAAACTGATCCAAATAAGGCCTGAACACTCTATTTATTAGATCCATAAATGCTGCTGGAGCAGTAATTAACCCAAATGGCATTACTAGAAATTCATAATGTCCATAACGGGTCCTAAATGTAGCCTTCGGTACATCCACATCCTTTACCCAAATCTGATAATATCCCGATCTCATATCTATCTTCGAAAACACTCCTGCATCTTTCAACTGATCAAATAGACCATCAATCTTTGGCAATGGATACCTATTCTTCACTGTGACTCTATTCAACTGCCTGTAATCAATGCACATTCGCAGTGTGCCATCCTTCTTCTTAACGAACAACATCGGTGCTCCCCACGGTGACACCCTGGGTCTAATAAACCCTTTATCTAGAAGTTCTTGTAATTGCACCTTCAACTCTTTCAACTCAGTACGAGCCATTCTGTACAGTTCTCTGAATATAGGAACAGTATCAGGCGTAACTTCAATAGATAACTCCACTTCCCTTTTAGGAGGGAGTCCAGGTAATTCCTCAGGAAATACATCTAGAAATTCATTCACTACAGGACTGTCAAGCAGTTTTCCACCCTCCTTCTTGGAATCAAGCACAAAAGCTAGATAAGCTTCACAACCCTTCCTGAGAAGCTTTCAGGATTGCATAGCAGATATCACCTTAGCTAAGGAGTTAGTGCAGACGCCATGCAATATTACTTCAGACTGATCAGATCTCTTAAGTATAATAGTCTTAGCCTTACAGTCCATTACTGCCTGATGCTTGGATAACCAATCCATCCCCATAATCGAATTAAATTCATGGAAAGGCAATCTGATCCGATCTGCTACATAGTCATTTCCTTGAATCATAATTGGACAATTCCTATACACGTGATTAATGAACACACTACTACCCAAAGGACTGGTTACTTGTATATCTTTCTCTAACTGATCTATAAGCATCTCCTTATCAAACACTTCTCCAAAACAGATATATGAATGTGAAGATCCAGGATCAATTAATGCATACATTTCATAATCAAAGAAAGAAAACATACCAGCAATAACATCCGATGCATCCTGGTCCTCACGAGCTTTCAGTGCATAAGCTCGAGCTGAAGTAGTAGGCACAGCTGGTCGATTCACAATTTCTGATTGGTTACTCTGATTCGGTCTATTCTGCCCAGATCCTCCTCGACCTCTACCACGTCCTCTGTTCCTAGCAGATGCATGAAAGACCTCTTGGCTGGCTTGTGATGTTTGAGTTTGGTTGAAAGGGCAACTGGCTATCTTATGCTCAGTACTACCAAATCGGAAACATGCACCTGTAGCTCTCCAACAGACACCCCAATGGTGATTAGAGCAGTGTGGGCACTTTGGGGCACTAGAACCTCAGCCCCCAGAGGAACCTCTACCAGAGACAGTCAATGTGGGAAAGTTTTGTTGCCTTCGCCTAGTTACAAATCTCTGAGCAAATTCTGATGCAGAGGAAGTACCTTCCCGACTTCGTTTCCCCGAGGACTGGCTACCTCTAGTGGAGCCTCTTCTCTGACTTCTTTCTTTCCTGATCATCTCTTGCCTTTCTATTTTCATCGCAGCTTGCACCAACTGATGGTAAGTAACTTGTTGCAATAGAGTAACCGCTGCCAGATGCTCCTTGATAGAGTCATGCAATCCCTCCTCTAACTGATGGCATCGGAACTCTTCAGTAAGTACAGATTCAGGGGCATACTTACTAAGCCGATTAAATTCCCTGTCGTACTCTGCAATTGACAAACTCCTCTGCTTCAGGTTCAGAAATTACTTCCACCTATCCTTCCTATAAGCCTTCGTCACATACTTAGTTTAAAATTCGTGGGCAAAGAATTCCTAAGTCAGAGACACCGGCAGTGGAGGACTCCTCAAAACAAACTTCCACCATTCATAAACTGCTCCCTGTAGAAGGGAGACAGCACAGTGCACCATCTACTCTGCTGGACAACTGATCTCATCCAACACCAGCTTAACCTTCTCAATCCAAAACTCAGCCAGTTCAAATTCCTCCAGAGACATCCCAGTAAATTCCTCAGCTCCATACTTCCTCAGCTGATCAATTGGAGCCTTGGGTGCTGTCATCTGATGCAGTAACGTCATCATATCCTGGGACAACTTAATCAAAGCGTCTCCCTGAGCTGGAGGAGACGGTGGCATCCCAGCTTCACCTCGATTGACTCCAGAGGTCCAGGTATTTCTGAACGAGTTTGCCTCGGCTGATTGCTCTCAGCAACTTCGTCCACAGATTCGCAAGATCCTTCCATCAAAAATTTTATAGACAAAACATGGGACACTGCATTAGGACAAAACATAAATTATACACGCAATAAAAGCAATAGTTAAGCACTGGTTACACCAGAATCGCCTAAACCATGCTCTGATACCAAAAGATGTGACGCCCTAATACCCCCTGGGAGGATACGGGGGCGCCACGCAGACATCATAACATACATGCATACAAAACCGAAACAAAACCAAAAAATATGAAACATTCATCATGCAATCTCAATAGCTCCAAAACAGAAGCAATTTAGAGAAAACATATATCATAAAACACTGAGCTTAAATACAACTTGTTCTAAACCAGATCCAGCCTGAATTAAGGTTATTACAAACCTTCAAATAAATCCAAATTCATATACATCAAAGACAAGCCAAAAACAAACTCCAAATATACAATTTTAACAAAACAAGACTCAGACTCCATTGGCCACTGCGGTTGACTCGTCCCAGTCCTTATGTCCTACTCTCTGAACCTACACGGGGCAAATCCACCGTGCAAAACATAGTGAGTAATAACTAATCTATGCTTAAACTGACAACTAAATATACACAATCATGATATATCAGAATCATGCATTAACAATTTATCGGAACGAACAATTCAACATTATTGGATCTCAAACAGATTGTACAGAAAATAGAATTAAGTCTCAAAAAAGGGTATAAACCCTTCATAATTAGAACACAATTTCTTGTTTATATCAGAGTCAAACAGAAATCAGAATACAAAATCATATAACTGTTAAATTCATTTACGGAAGCGGGTAACGGGACTTACACAGGAGATACCATGATTGGTATCAGCAGGAGAGACATATGTCTCGATATCAGGAGACATCGAAGCATAAATACAGGAGACACCGAAGTATCGATACAGGAGACACCGAGGTGTCAATAACAGGAGCAGCTGCAGACCCTTCTATGCATGCCTATTTACCCACAACTAGGACTTGACAGTTTTAAAACCAAACAAATTCATTTCATGTTCAACATAATTAGTCAATCATGGCTTTCATGCCAAAAATTCAACATATCAATCTGACAACTTTGCAAATCATTCAATGGACCAAAAATAGTAACAAACAAAACAGTCAAAGCAAAACTATCAAATTTTACCATCTGAATTACTTGCAAAAATACCATCTAAAATTACTTACAAAAACTCCCTTATTGCCTATTGCCTCGTTGTCCTGGCAATATTTGGAATCGATCGCTCTAAGGGTTCCTTTAAAACATTCAATACAAACATATATTACTATTGTGCACAATTATGAATTCAATTATGCAAACTCATGTATACTGAATATGTATGATGCATGTTCATGACAAAAATTTGGGTTTCTTATCCTTAATCTTATCACATTATCAATCATATGAAACCAAACTCAATTCCTCAATCCAGATTTATTTTACACTCAACTTTCGGGTCTACATTGCTTTATTATTCTCATCATGTAGTTGAGGTAATTAGGTAATACTTCCCTCTATAAAGTTGTCCCCCTTTGTCTTAGGTTTCCAATGATACCAAGTTCGTCCAATTGGTTTAGTATACTGAAAGTTATACTCAAAAGATTTCAGGTTGTTCTTGAGGTTCAACAGAATTCTTATCTCAACTTCCAATCATATTATGAAATTCTTAGAGACAAAATTAGATTTTAATCTCTTCATACAATTTGTAGCCTTATGTCTCTAGTTTACTCCAAATCAAAAATCACTCCATTCGGATAACTACAAAGAAAGTTATGTCTAAATTATCAAAGTATATGCAAGCTGTCAGGAAACTTCGCAACGGCGAGCCAAAAATTTGCCACCGTGGCGAGCCAAAAGTTCTCCATGACGAGCTAAAGAGTTGGCCGCGGCGATCTTCACTGGTCATCTTCTTCCTATCTTCCATTCTTTTCCCAGATTTCCTCACTTCCCTCTTATTCAATGAACACATAACACAATAAAACCAATTCTTTCACTTCCATTTCAGATCATCACAACTCAAACAAATCAAAAATCAAGATTCCATGTAATCATCCAAAAACGCATAATACTGTTCACGCAAATGCCATACCCATCTGCATGTTTTCATTTTTTTCTATCTTACATTCATCTGATGCATTTTTCCACTTCTTCTATCCCATTACTAACTTATATTCTCTACATTTCTACTCCCATTCCAAGTCCACTTACTCTAATAATAACACAAGATTCAAGATTAAAATATGAACATTCAAAACACACTCACAGAGATCGGCTGTTCACCAATTTTCTATATAAATGTTTCTGCATGTCTGTTAATATCCAACAACAACCTCATTTCATAATATAATTTTATTCTTTTCCCTTAACTTTAAAACATCTCAAATGCAAGATCAATACAACACCTAAAATAAGAACATTCTCATGGTTTTTCATCAATTACTTGTTTCCAGCAACCACTCCAACAGTAAAAGTAGATTAAGCTTTCAGTGAAAAGAGCGAACAGAAATTAGTGTTAAACAATATATATGGACTGGTCAGTGATGTATAAGCAAAGAGAGTTTTTGTTTGGAGTTGATGCATGCGTTTTTCTTCACCGAGAATAAGCTGCAAAAATGTTTTCCTTACAAAACAAGATGACTATGTGGGTTGAGGAGATCTTGCCACATGTCACCCATGCATGTAGGCCATTTGTCACACTCTCTTTTATCTTAGATTTTCATTTTTTTCCTAGCCCAAAATATCCCAAATTTTAGGAAATTCACCAAAAATTATGAAATAATCATAATACTCTCCAAATAAATTGTCAATTTAAATAATTCACAATTCACATTTTTATTCACATTTATAAATGAATTATACCTGAAAATGTCAATGAATGCATATATAATTTTTTTATATATATCAGAAATAAATATTCACATGTGTATGAATATAAAATGATGTATGAGCATGCAATGTACTTCTTATTTCTCACAATACACTCAATTCACTATTCTAGGATCTAGCCTCGAAAATGAGATGTTACAATGCATATGAGATCTTCACTTTATCTTTAATAAGCTCAAGGTTGTCATCAAATTTCATGATCGAAATCTCCTCAAGAAGTTCAGTATAAGCATTGACATCCACATATATTCTAGCAAAGTTGATCCTTTTTGTTTCTGTAGTGGCTTGATCAATGCATAGTATTCTCCTAATTGAGCTAACGAGACAGCTCAATCCTTTAGTGGTCCAGTACTTAAGAGGTATGTCACGTATGCAAATCCATATAGGTATGTTAGTCTACCTGATTTCTTCAAGTTTAACACTTAGTCTTCATGCTTATATGAGAAATGGTTTATCATGAATGTGCCAGGAGCTAGATTTTATAATTGCATCCATTGCCTCAGGAGAGTTAAACTTGAAGAAGAAAATATCTTGATTGTTAACCATGGCATCAAGAAGTCTAAAGGTCTTCTAGTTGCTAGCAATCTATGTTGTCATTACAGGAAATGGAACTTTTTTTTATTAAAAAAGAAACCAACTAGAGTGGATTTCCATTTATAGGCTCTAACATGCATAATGGAGATGTGGGGAGAGACTATTGGGTGGTTTAAAGTAGTGTTGGGAGGAAAAATAAGAGAGCTTAGCTTCTGGATTCAAATTATCTACAATTTGAACCGTTGAAGGCTTACGTTCAAAACTGTTGGAAGGAACAATGTTGGTGGAAGTAGGAAGGAGATCATGAGTAGTTGAAATAGAAGGGGAAGTGTAGCAAGCGAAGTGAAAGCTTAAGGAGAATGGAAGAGGAAGGAGGATGATGATTGAAGAAGGAGATTAACCTAATGAAAGAGAAACATGAACAATAGGACAACTTAGGTAAGAGGTGTAGGAGTAGGCAAAGAGGGAGAAGAAGGAGATCAAGTTCCAAAAAGAATGCCATGATGTTGGAAAGTCGAGGCATGGATGAAGCTTATTGCCATGGCTGCCAAAACCTTGATTGCCTTACCACTTTGTTGAAGTTGAGGCACTTATGTGACTACGATTGGATTTTCTAGGAGTATATATGCAATTATGTTATATTATTATTTATTATATTGAAAATATTTTAAGTACTTAATATTTTTCTTAATTTTATATTTGTATGATGATTAAATGATTTTCATTATTATTATATGTGAAAAATGTGAAAAGTAATATTAATAAAAATAAATAGATTATTCTTATTTCAAATTTGTATGATTATGTTTTTTTGAAGACATAATTAATGTAAAATTATAAATTATAATATATGGAGAGATTATTTTTTCAATTAAAAAAATTTAGATACTATTTTATAATTAAAAAAATATTTAAAATGATACCCCCATATTAATCAACACCGTATGGATTAATTTGGTATTCGAAAAAGAGTAATTTCATTCAAATTGCCGCTGGCTCTGTCCAAATAAAAAAGAGAAAAAGTCCACGGATATTAACAGACTAAGTCACTCACATATTGGGTCCACTTTCCACGTGTAAAACAACTCCACATCTACTCTTCAAACTCGGAGAGTGGAATCCACTGCCCGTTGTCCGCACATGGTCTCAACATCCAGAGAGTCCTCTGAAGCTTCCGTCGTCACATGTACGTAAATACTAAACACATGAATGTTTATTAAGAATTTGATACCTCTCAAACTAGGTGTATTGAGACGCAAACCTTAAAGGTGTCCTAATGTATGGAGATATTCTAGGAATTGTTTATCTATACTCTGCCTGGGATTGCCTTTTCTCTGCACTACACACTCGGAGACGGAGACTGCTCCTCCTCCTCCACCTCCACGACCACCACTAACACTTTAACAGGTGTTAACACGCGGCCGTGTCTTTCTAGATTTTTAATCTGCACGATTACTCGGCAATTTTGCACTAAAAGACAAGGAAGGGGAATAAAAGTTGCAACTTTCACATCACTGAAGAAAATTACAGCTCATCCCAGCATCGTAAGGCTTCTAAAGCCCGAGAAACCCAAAAAGGAAAAAGGAACCTTTAAAAAGGAAGGATAAAGAATCAAACTTTATGCAAATTTGTTTGAAGGGCATGTTTTGATTTCCGAGATAAGAAATGGATCGTTGAGTTGAGGAATCTTAGTTTGTGAAGTGAAGTGGCTCGGTTACAGTTAATTATGGGAATTTCAGTGATCGTTGCTGGTGGTGGCTCCGGTGGAGTTAGTGGCGGCGCCAGCAGCATTGGTGCGTCAGGAGGGAGTTGCTGTGACATGAGCATGAAGTGTTGGTGTAGGTGGAGATGGGAGCAACAGAACCACTACTCTAGATTTCTGTCTCCTTTTTCTTCGGGCTTTATCTTCTTTTTGGGCTGTTTCGTGTTGTACGGATCGATTGGTATGTTCTGTCTTTGGCTTGCGTTTAATAAGTCATATATACATCCTGGTTGTGGTACCGGCGCAGAGTTGAGCTGTTTTGGTTGTCAAGAGGACAATGAGGGCTCCTGGTCTATAGGGGTCTTCTATGGGGATTCTCCTTTCTCTCTTAAACCAATTGAAGCTGTAAGTTCTTTTTCTTTTGTTTTTTTTTCTCTTTTCGATTTTCTGTCAAATTGGTTTTCCAAGATTCCTGATCGTGGGAAGGATGAAAATGGTTCTCGATAATTCCTTCACGAAGAAAAATACAATCTTTCGTATATGTATATTATTATTTTCTTTCATTTTGGTTCGTTTACAATGATTAACACTCTGATGTTTGGGACTCTTGACTTCCTTAAGGATTTTAATTCTAGTTACTTCTCTGGAACAATGATCGGTTTTGAGAACTTTTTGGTACTTTTAGTTGGTATTTTGCTGGTTTCCGTCTGATCCTCTCTTTCAATGCGACTCCCTGCAGATGTATTTAGACCCTTGAATTAAATGTTTTAATAGAAAAACTTGTTCTAGGTATCGCCTTGGTTTGATCTTTGTTCTTAATTTACTGACAATTGCCTGTTAAAAAAGAGAAAAGATCTATATTTTTTATGGATTTATGTTGGCCGTTTTGTTGTTCCTTGGCCTGATATGACTGTTGGCTTGATTTGGGATCAGTTTAATGTATGGAGAAATGAGAGCTCGGCGTGGCCGGTGGCAAACCCAGTTGTCACCTGTGCTTCAGTTTCAGAAGCTAACTTCCCCAGTAATTTTGTTGCTGATCCTTTCCTTTATGTTCAGGTATATAATTATCTATTTTCCACTTTTTATATTTTGAATTTTGTCTTTTCCATATTTCATGATTCTGTTTCCTTTGTAGGTACTAAGTAATGTAAAATTTTTGCATCTAATTGTTTGGTATAAGATACAACTATTCTTTATTGCAGCACTATCTTCTTGTACTGTTTCCTTATATGTAACATTGGTTGGGGATGCAAATTGTTGGCTTTGTTGGCTGTTGCTACCATTTTAATCATTGTTCACCTGGTGTAAGCATTTATTTGACTGTTAATTTTATAGCATTTATTTGACTGGGGTCATGGACTAATGAAAGAAAAGACTCCATGATGTATGTGATTGTTTGGTTACGCTAAGTATCCGATTGCTTTGCAGAATGGTGAAATATGAACCTAAGTTATGGAAATTTGGGAGCGCTTTGTCGATGGTTTTGATGAAGGAATAAATTAAATGATAAAAATTTCTGCTTTGACATTATAAATTTTGGCTGCGTGTTCACCTCTTACAGGTTTTGTGTTTTAAAAGTATTAGCATATACATTTGAAGGAGTCGTTTTACAAATTTGTGACCTTCATGCATTAGGGCTTACCAAGTTGTATTGCATGCTTCTCAGTTTCTTGTCCTCCTCCCTCCTCTTTTATTGATTTTGCGGTTCTTGTAATATTGTACAATGAATTACTACGAACTATACATTACTATCTTTCTAGTAAAATGATGTAAACCTAGAAAGATAACAGACAAGTCATGCAGTGAACTTGGCTCATTGGATGAGCTGCCATGACCATAATAGGTTTTGGACGAGATTGCTGAATGTCTTTTTCAGTTGCGTATGAATCATTTACCATATGTAAATATAAGAGAGACAACTATTTCAAGTAAATACATTGTGAAGGGGAAAACATTTCATTGTCGTGGTTTCAACAACTTCTCCTTGATTGGCCATCTATTTTTGTTCTATATGTGCTTTCTGGTTGTCTAATATGCCCCCTAGGTAAATGGTAAAGGCAATTCCATGCTGCATTCAGCCATTAGTGTGGACACGTTTATTTTAAATGTAGCAGAATTTAGTATAAGAAAACGTTTTAAGAGGGACTACAATAATATAATTTTTTCTGGTTGTTTGTTCTTGTACGGATCAGTTTTAGTGATAACTATCAACTAATGGAACTTTCTTTTTTATGTTGCTAAAGATAAGGTGGGTTTTATATTGCTTGGTTTCTGCTTATCAGCAATCAGCTTGACATTTGCATGTCTCATGTTAATATCATAGTTGGTAGGGATGTATCTGACAAGCTGGTCCCATCATGATCTGACGTGTGTTTGATGAAGGTGAACTGTTAGTTTATGAATTTAACGTGTGCCTGATTTGATACAATAAAAAATCATTTCTGTTTTAGTAAATGGTTGACTACTTAGGACCATGGGAGTTCCTTAGTTTTATTGGCTTATGCATAGTATTTCTGCGAATGCTTATTAAATTGCAAGTGATCTCTTAATTTTAATTAGAAATGATACTATTGTAACTGGAGCTGAATACCACTCAAATGAGGTTGATTGCATTAAATAAGCTGTGAACCGTAACATTGAGCCTATGTAGGCAGTTTATATGTTTGTCCTCTCTTGTCATCTTTTAGTGACAGGGTTCGTTACTACACTATTTTGTTACGAAAGTGACATTGTTTTGTTTGTATTGACTTGATTCAGGGAAATACTCTGTTCCTATTTTATGAAACAAAGAATTCAATCACCATGCAAGGCGATATTGGAGTTGCCAGAAGTATTGACAAAGGAGCATCATGGAAACAGTTGGGTATTGCTTTGGATGAGGACTGGCATCTTTCTTATCCCTATGTTTTTGAATACCTTGGCCAAGTAAGACCAAACTCTTCTGCATGAAACCACAGTTGCATTTGTTTCAGCTCTAAATTATCAATATCCACCAGTATACAGCAGTTATGCAAGCTGATATACTATATTTGCTACTGCTGAGTGCTAACATAGATATCTTGGATAGTTTTACATCAGGGGTCTTGGTTTGTTTGGCAAAGCAGATCTTGTTAAAAATATTCATCTTTTTGTTATTCACTTTACAATCTTTGCATTAGAAAATAAGACTTTATGACTCGAGGGAGTTATTATGACTATACACAATTGAAAATTATAGTTGAATGACAAGCTTACTCCATCTGATTATCGTGTACTCTCTCTTGCAGATATACATGATGCCTGAGAGCAGTCAGAAAGGGGATCTTCGTCTTTATCGAGCAATAGATTTTCCATTGCAGTGGACACTGGAGAAAATTCTTATAAAAAAGCCCCTTGTTGATTGCTTTATAATTAATCACAATGGAGGATATTGGCTTTTTGGTTCAGATCATAGTGGCTTCAGAGCCAAAAAGAATGGACAACTGGAAATCTGGTATAGTAACTCACCTCTTGCTCCTTGGAAACCACATAAAAAGAATCCCATTCATAATGTTGACAAGAGTATGGGAGCGAGAAATGGGGGTCGACCATTTGTGCATGATGGAAATCTTTATCGTGTTGGCCAAGATTGCGGTGAAACATATGGGCGAAGAGTGCGTGTCTTCAAGGTAGAAGTTCTTACAAGAGATGATTATAAAGAGGTTGAAATTTCATTGGGTTTTGAAGAGCCCAAGAAAGGGAGAAATGCTTGGAATGGTGCTCGTTACCACCATCTTGATGTGCAGCATCTAAATTCTGGAGAGTGGATTGCGGTTATGGATGGAGACCATGTCCCTTCAGGAGATTCAGCATGGCGGTTTATCCTTGGTTGTGCTTCAATTGCAGCTGTTGCTGCAATTGTTGTGTTGTTGGGTGTATTGCTTGGAGCTGTGAAGTGTATCATCCCTCTTACCTGGTGTTCACATTATTCTGGCAAGAGAAGTGATATATCTTTCGTCTGGGAAAGATCAACGAATTTCTCTTCAAAGTTGAGAAAGTTTTGCAGCCGCTTAAACAGAGCACCTTTATCTCTGCGAGGAAAGATAAGGCCCAATACATGGACAGGAAGAATGGTTTTGGCTTTCCTGTTTGTAGTTGGAATTGCGTTGATGTGCTCAGGTGTCAAATATATCTATGGAGGCAATCGTGCTGAAGAGGCTTACCCTCAAAATGGTTACTACTCTCAGTTCACTTTGCTGACGATGACCTATGATGCTCGGCTTTGGAATTTGAAGCTGTACGTAAGGCATTACTCAAAGTGCTCATCAGTCAAAGAAATTGTTGTAGTGTGGAACAAAGGATTGCCTCCCAAAATAAGTGAACTGGAGTCAAAAGTGCCAGTTAGGATCAGAGTTGAGGAATGGAACTCATTGAATAATCGGTTCAAGGAGGACTCATTTATTAACACTCGTGCTGTTCTTGAGCTTGATGATGACATTATGATGAGTTGTGACGATATTGAGCGTGGCTTCAATGTTTGGCGTCAACACCCAGATCGAATAGTTGGCTTCTATCCCCGTCTCATCAGTGGAAGTCCATTGAAGTATAGGGCTGAGAAATATGCTCGGAATCACAAAGGTTATAACATGATTCTTACTGGGGCAGCTTTCATTGACGCTAAATTAGCTTCTGAAAGGTATTGGGGCGAGGGAGCTAAGGCAGGGAGAGAGCTGGTTGACAAGCTTTTCAACTGCGAGGATGTGCTGCTCAATTATTTATATGCAAACGCGAGCACATCCAAGACTGTTGAATACGTGAGACCTGCATGGGCCATAGACACATCCAAGTTTTCAGGTGCTGCCATTAGCAGGAATACACAAGAGCACTACAGGATAAGAAGTAATTGCCTGACCCAATTTTCAGACATGTATGGTAGTTTAGGTGGTAGAAAGTGGGAGTTTGATGGTCGAAAAGATGGGTGGGATTTATAGTAGGAGGTTATGAGAATCTAGAATCTATGTTGTATGTTCTTCTCTGCCATTTCTATACCTCATCTGGGCCCTTGTCAAGATTTTGATAGTTGATGTAAATTTTGGTTTAGTAATCCTTCCCCTTATATGCTTTGTTCCAACATGTATATTAGGGCTTATCTTTAGTTCAGTTATTTATTTATTTTAATATATTGAACCCTAATTAATGTCTACACTATATACCCTAATTAATATTTTAATACACTAATTATTGCCCATTTTTGCAAGATGGGAAAAAATGAATTTTCTTCTGCTTGAAATCACTAATTGAGAATGGAAGATCTGTTACAATGTACAAGCTGTCCTTGGGAAAAAAACAAAGGAAACAGGGCAGGGGCAAGGGACCCGTCAGATCCTTTGTCTCCTTTTCTTGTCTCAATCTTGTCATATAAATAAATGGTTGAGATTAAATAAGACAGGATTAGGACAGAGAAAGAAGGACAGAAGATCACGCACCGGAAAGGCAAGCCATGTTATGAGAAATAAGATGAGGAGTGTGAGTGAGTTGATGGACCAAATGTTATGAGAAATAAGATGGGAGTGTGAGTGAGTTGATGGACCAAGAACAGAACAAAAGTGCCTCACTTAAAATTCTATACTCACATGAATTAATACTATTTGTTATTAAATATAATTCATTTAGTAGATTTGCTTTACCAAAACTAATGCCTCTTTATTAATTAGAGATATACTAAAACAAGTAAAACTGAATCAATGCCTTCTTCTTGAATTCTAGTAAAACTGGATCAATGCCTTCTTGTTTAATTCTATCTCACCCTTTGTTATTGCTATTACTGTTCTTTGACTTTGATTTTCCTTGTTATCAATTGAATCCAGCAAAGTTGTTCTTTTTCATTAAAGGGAAACACAAGAACAAGCAACAGCTAACAGAGTCAGATTCTAGTATCATGCCAACTAATTTACATTATTTTCAATTATATAAAAGAGCTCGAATCTAAGAAATGAATGAATGGTAATCGTCTTTCAGTTCCTTCCATGTGCCATTGTTCTTCTCTTCAATCCCCAAATCTCACTCAGCTCTCCTCCGTCAAATCCCTTTCCTCCTCAATTATTTCTAAGTTTCTAGGGTTTTCAAGGTTTATTTTTTATTTTTAGTCCTTGAGGAGAATCTTGTTCACTTTTCTTTTTCAGAGAATATAGACTCAAACTTTCCCTCACATTCTCATCCAATGCCTTCTCTTTTGACTTGGAAACTCCCGTCCTGAGATTTCTAAGGAGGCAATTTTTGTTTTTCTTTCCTCTCTTTCTCTTAGAGAGAGAAAGTGGGTATTGTTGCTTATCTGTCATTATCGTTATGTATTATCCATAATTTGATTAGAGAGAAGGAACACAGGGAAAGAGATATAGGGATGTTGGCAATGGAGAAGGATTTTGATTCAAAGCTAAGGATTCAAAGCAACAACACTTCTTCTTCTTCTTCTTCCTTCTCCTCCTCTTCTTCAACATCTTCTAATAATGGGAATGTTCAGAGATCTAAGAGCTTTGCTTTTAGGGCTCCTCAGGAGAATTTCTCCATTCAGGATTTTGAGCTCGGCAAGATCTATGGTGTTGGTTCTTATTCTAAGGTCTTGTCTTTCAAGTTTCAACGCCTCATTTGCTCTCTTTGAATTGTTGGCTTTCTTTTTTTGCTAGTTAGTTTGGTGGGTTTTGTGTCTTTTTTGATGACTGTGATTAAATATCGTGTCTGTGATTCTTTTACTTACGCGACTGTTGGTAATTGCAGGGTACCAGTTTAAGAAGTTTATATTTCCTTTTAAATTGACTTGCTTAAAGCTAATAATGGCCGTGATATGATTCAATAGAAAATTTGAATTTTTTCTTCGCATGCAGAACACGTAGGAGAACGTATTTCTGTACTGACCATTTAGGAATTATAACCATAGGAAAGTGTGCTGGCTAGAGTTCAGAGAGAATTTTCTCTAAGGGGGAGGTTGGTTGTATGAGCTGAGCTCTATGCCGTAGTGCCGTAGTGGTATATAAGGTGTTTATGCTCTTATATGGTTAATGAAGAATTGATTGTGAAGAGGAAACAAATAGCTGATCTGTAAGGACAATGGAGACTCCAAATTTTCGGAACATAAGTAGAATATCCTTCATGTTGTGTAATGGTCGTGGTGTGCAGATGTTGGTTCTCATATATTCCTTTGTTGTGGTTTATCGACTTTGCGATTATCTTCGCATATTACTTCTCTGACAATCATATTAATGAATCAGGTAGTAAGGGCGAAGAAGAAGGACACAGGGAGTGTATTTGCCTTAAAGATCATGGACAAAAAATTCATCACCAAAGAAAATAAAACTGCTTATGTCAAATTGGAGCGCATCGTGCTTGATCAGTTGGATCATCCTGGAGTTGTGAAGCTGTATTTTACTTTTCAAGATACATTCTCCTTGTGTGGGTTCCTTGAGGCCATGTATCTTGATTTTGCATTCTTCACGGTTATTTGGGGCTTTCACTTGATTTATTCAAGATCAGAAGATGAGCATTAACATCTGATGTTCGTTTCTTGTTGATGTGCAGACATGGCACTTGAATCCTGTGAAGGTGGAGAACTTTTTGATCAAATAACTAGAGTAAGTCAATTATATAAAAACTTTTTTACAACTATTCTTTACTTCTTTTATCCTCTCCTTGCTAAGTGGTCTGTGGTGTTAGCTTGTTTGGATATTTTCATATCTCCAGTTTATATGCGCATATGCAGAAAGGCCGGTTGTCTGAAGATGAAGCTTGTTTCTATACCGCAGAAGTTGTAGATGCTCTTGAATACATACACAATATGGGATTAATTCATCAAGATATCAAGGTAACGGCTAGTACATTTTCACATTGTTTACTCATTTGAAAAAGCACTAAGAATTACTTGTCTGCAGCCAGAAAACTTGCTACTTACTGCAGAAGGGCACATCAAAATTGCTGATTTTGGAAGTGTGAAGCCCATGCAGGATTGCCGCATAACTGTTCTCCCAAATGCATCCTCCGGTAGTGCTTCAATTTCTTTACGTTGAAGTTTTTCGGCTATACCATTGAGTCTTGGGTTTGATATGTTTCCATCTGACACCCTGTCCAGACGATAAGGCTTGCACATTTGTGGGCACTGCTGCTTATGTGCCTCCAGAGGTTCTGAACTCTTCTCCAGCTACTTTTGGGTAAGAGACTTCTATCCATAATATGCTGGTCAAGTAACTCTACATACCCTTGGAGAGTAAATTAAAATTGTTTTTTTTGTTCCTATCAATATCTTGCTTCTATGAAATAACCCTTTTTGCTCTTTTGGCCAATTAAACAGAAGTGACCTCTGGGCACTTGGCTGCACCTTGTATCAGATGCTTTCTGGAACTTCACCTTTCAAAGATGCAAGTGAATGGCTCATATTCCAAAGAATTATAGCCCGCGACATTAGATTTCCTAGTTACTTTTCAGATGAAGCGAGAGATTTAATTGATCGCTTATTGGTAAGAGATAAAAAGTTTAGCAGATTAGGTGTGAAAAGTTCAGTTTATTCTTTTCGATCGATGCTTCCGTGTTGCTAATACTTTTGTGTTATTCTACTCTATTATAGAATAGCTGATGACCTCAAGGAATTGCTCCAAGACTTAGGTTAATCAATCTGTGTTTGTTGTCTATACTTGACTGCATGATGAAAAGGAAGTTGGTGATTTGTAACTTCTATTAGAGTTCACGCATTTTATGAACCTGTCTGTTTGTTATGCTTTGCAATCTGGGTGTTGGATCTTGTTAACATTTTGATATACATCAGAATTGACATGCAGCTTAGGTAATCTTATACCTAATGAGCCGCAGGGCTTGGGTTTGCATAAGTTACCAAGCGACCATTTTTTCCACTTTCCGCATTTTGGAATTCATCATTGCAGTCTCTGATTTGCTTTATAATCATGATATAGGATACAGATCCCCGTAGAAGACCGGGTGCTGGACCTGATGGTTATCCTTCCCTCAAGATGCATCCTTTCTTTAAGGGCATTGATTGGAATAATTTAAGAGCAAGGACCCCTCCAAAGCTTGCATTGGAGCAAGTGGTATAACTGTCATTGAGCTTGGATATGTGTGGAAGGATTTACTTTTTATCGTTCATTTTTCCCCGTCTAATTATCAGTTAAATCTGCTGATCTCTTGATTGCCTCTTCAGGCCCATTCTGAAGACGGTGATTATGAAAATGATAATGATTCATGGAACCCGTCCCACATTGGGGACAGCTCAGCAATACAAAATGATGGAAATCTTGGAGTCTCACAGTCCACTGAACCATCGGGTCATATAACTAGGCTGGCCTCAATTGACTCCTTTGATTCTAAATGGTACCTCAACATTTGACAATTTATGCTCTAAGTTTGCTCTAAAGCTTTTATTTTCATAACTTTGTTTCTATGTTTTAAAGCCAGAATAATGCCTTGAGAATTCTAAAGTAGTGGTTTATATGTTACCTATCCACATGGGCTTATTCATACCTGTATCTGTTGTCAGGCAACAATTTTTGGATCCAGATGAATCTGTTGTTATGATCTCAATGGTAAAGAAACTGCAGAAATTGACTAACAAGAAGGTGCAACTTATACTCACCAACAAGCCAAAATTAATTTTCGTTGATCCTTCAAAATTAGTCATAAAGGGAAACATAATCTGGTCTGATAATTCCAATGAACTCAGCATCCAAGTTACTAGTCCATCTCATTTCAAGATCTGTACGGTAGGTCGTTTTTGCTCTGCTATTGCGTATGAGTTTCCTCATTTTAATTACAAATTATTTGATTGTTGGACTTAGAGTTATTTTGAGATTATGTTGTAAATAGAAGTCTACCGTACCAATGTGCAATGCTGTAATATCTCTATCTTATTTTCATAATCTTCAAATATAGCTTTTTTAGTATTGCGTCCTACCATTTTTGAGTACAATATCTTGACCATGGAAGTGTAGCTGTGGATGATTGCTTATATGTAATTCTTTTCCATATCTATACTGGTTCAGCCAAAGAAGGTGATGTCGTTTGAAGATGCAAAACAGAGAGCATGGCAGTGGAAAAAAGCAATTGAGAGTCTTCAGAACCAGTGATATGCTGTTTATGGTTTTGGCAAAGTATTGTTTAATTTCATTATGTCCTATGTGGGGATTCTGGTAATGGTCAACACCTCCAGATTAGACAAGGATTGCCTATATTCTGAAAGAGATTCAATTCACTAATTCAACTTCAAGGTGTAAAGCTGCCCTCCTTCGACCATTATCACCTGCCTAAAACTGAATTTGTAGCGGTCTTCTGGCTGTTGTGCTTTCCCTTGTCCTTACACTTCCGTATAAATGCATAATTTTAAGTTCTGGTTGCAGGGTTATGGCCTATAGGGGGCACTTGTTGCACGGCTTGTTTATTGTGCTTCATCTTACAAGCAATTAATGAGAATTTCTTTCCACCATGTCTATTCTATAATATAATATAAAAATGAAAGTTCTGTGCTCCTGAAAAGCACTGGTTTTGGGAACTTTGTCCTCTACACTTGCTTTCATCAAACCCTAAATAAAATATATGATACTTTATTAATGATAAAAGTTACATTCTTATTTGATGATTTTACTGTTTCATAAAGTACTATTGTTTAAAATTATTTAACACCTTGTGATATTAGAAAATGGCCTTTTATTAAGTTATTATGACGTATCGTTAATAAGTTAACAAGATTTGTTTTAATTATGACATGGGCCAGGTAAGAGCTATCGAGTTGGTCGATGCAACTCTAACAAGGTGAAAGTGGAATTTAAAATAATACATTTATGGCTATAAGTTTTATATTTATATATATTGTATAAATATAAAACTTATAGCCATAAATATATATATTTATATATTTATTATATATTGTATATAATATAAGCAAAAGTAATAAGCCCAAACTTCTTCACTTGTCATGGGAGGTCCTCCTTTTAAGGCAGGATGACTCTTGCCTCTGTTTTGAGTTGTTAATCGGCTGTTGCTTTGAATTCACGTCGTGTGTCCCTGAGGTACTTGTAAAAAACCGTTATGTACATATCTTGTTCCTATTAATTGATTTTTTTTGAATTACCAAAAAATAAGTAATAAGCTCAAACCCAAAATTTTATTTCAGGACATACCTACACAATTATTTAGATTTCAAATTTATTTAGTACAAAGTCTTCGTCTTCAAAAATAGTATCATCATTAGAATCATATAATCCCAATGTACTAAATGATAAATTTATATTTTCTCGTCTAAAATTATCTTCTCTCGTGTATAAAATTTGATTCCTCCAAAGTCTAATGCACTAAAAGATAAATATGACTAAGGTAATACCAGAACAATACAACTATGCATTTTATTAAAATTCTTAATAAACAAACTAAATTAAATTTTATAAAATTAGAAAAAAATATTCTATTTATTAATGATAATAATGCACCAAATTCTATTTCTTTTTTTTACTAGATAAACTCAATTTATTTCAATTTCTTTCACGCCTAATTGCATTCACACGTTAGCTAATATTTCAAATTCCAATCTTTTGAAACTCTAAAACGCTAGTTTAAATTTGGCTTCACCGTACAGTTGTTAAACATCAAAAGTAATCTCATACACAAAATGAATTGATAATCATTTTTAAACAAGTAGCGCTAGTGAAGAAATGTATACTTGGATTAAGTTTTTCTTTTTAGTGAATTGCAATGTGTAGCCTGACTTTACCATAAATATCCTTATATGCTTTGAATTATGAGTTATGAAAGTCTTGCATTATATCATTTGAACATAGTTATTGTAATGGTTAAGAATATGTCCCTATTAACTATAACTCTTTTTATGAAACTTATCTTAAAATAAACACTCAGATTAATTATACTAGTAGTAAATAAATGAGAGTAAAGTTGCTTTTCTTACCCCTTATTAATTATAATAAAATAAGATGTGTACAAATAAAACTTATTTTTTAAATTAGTCTTGATTATTCCCTTCATCGTTTTCATAACATTATAAAAGAAATCCATAGTTAACTTCTTATCACTATTAGAAGGATGAAGTACTCTTACCAGAGACTCACAAATTTAAATAATAAATTGGCATTAACATTGAAATTCATAATCTTCAGATATAAACTAAGAAATTTAAATTGTAGTATTAGACCTAAAATATTAAGATTAACATTGAAATTCATGATCTTCATATAACTAAGAAATTTATATTATAGTATTAGACCTAACATATTAAGATACAACTCATTCAATATTTTTAAATATTATTAAAGCTCTTTTTTCATTCGAATAAAATACTGAAATGATAGGGAATTGATTACAAATTTTATAATGACAAATTTTAACTATTTATGAAATCTTTCTCATTATATGTAAAACTTTATAAATGAACTTAGTGGCTTTTTTTCATTTTCTGCATAATTTCATCAATAATAAAAAAAAAGTATCTACCAACTTATATATTTTTTAACATTATGTTACTACAATATGCAATACAAAGAGGTAGATAAAATAATTATATTTGTTTTTGATGATAACAAAATATAATTACGACTAACTTTTTTTGTCTTTAAAAAAGTAATATGAAATTAAGTCAAGAGACACCTTGTGAAGCCAAAGAGAAAAGTGAATAAAGTTAAAATCCTTTTAATAAGACCAAGATCAACGAAGATCTATAAATTCAATTATAATTTTTTTGTATTTCTCTCTTGGATATTTTAACACTTTAGAAAATGATCATGTATAAGCATACCATATTTTGAGCTTTATGTATAATTCTTTTCAATTTCAAGATGAATCAAGGTTTTGATTGTAAATAAAATCCTTTTGATCTTTAAAATATTCTTTAGGTAATATTTTGAGAAATGATTGAGTCAAATTTCTATCAAAAGAAAGAGTCTGATAATTTGACGAACTTGACAATTTATAAAAAAAAGCATACTTTTAGGTTTATTGATCCACCAATCTAGATTAATGGGTGATTAATATATTATTTATGGCCATATTGGTAAACTAATATTTGGGTGTAGTAGACCAATGTATCTTAAAAGTTAGTAAAACTAGATAACATGAGCTTGTTGGTGCATTGGTTTATACATTGGTTTACTAATATTTAATGTGTTTGAGAGGTCAATCAATGCAGTTTGAAAGGTAAAAATTTTGTATGTCATGATTTCGTATAGCTATTGGTTGATATATTGGTCAACCAATATGCCAATATCCAAGAATAGTCGATCAATGTCACTATTATTAGTCATTATGATGTCTATCAGTATTTTAAAACTAGTATGGGTATAAATACTTGGGTTTTTAGTTATTGGAAAATTTTATAATGTTTGGTTATTCCAAGAATAAAATTTGAAAGATTTCTAAAATTTCTTAATCATTCGTACATTAATTGTAAAGTGATTATAAACCCCTAAAATTGAAGTGAGCAAGCAAGGAATATGGTTGTATTTGGTTGATCTAAGAAGGATTGTGGTTGCTTTTTACTTTTAAGGAAGATTCTCAAAAAGTTTCTTTTTATTCGAACAAATTATTGTAAAAAATTTCTTCTTCACCTTATTGAAAGAAGAGTATAGTTTAATCACAAGAGAGATTTAAAGTGTAGATGTAGGCAAGGGTTATTTGTTAAACTACTATAAAATTAATTTTTTATTTCCCTTCCGTAAACTCTTTACATTATTCTTGCTTGTTTATTAAACTTTACTAAATTGCCACTTCATTTCATCATTTTATTTAAAGTTGATCAAGTTTAATTCTTAAGCTGCAAAAAGCTTTTAAATTTATCAACACCAATTCACTCTTCTTTTATGTCCGTTACAGACTAATGATCATCATTTTAATAACTTAATATCACATAAGCAAGAACTTATTAGTTAAAGTTGGTCCAAGTATTTATGTCTTTGCTTATATAATAATATTAGGGAAGTTTTAGTCATAAATCTATCATTTGGGTTATAAGAGAGTTGGTACTTATAGTTTAAATTTGGAGTAAGATAAAACTTTTTATGAATATTTTTAGAATTGAAGTGCCCCTTTCTTTTGTCTTTTATTAAGCTCATTTATGATGATAATTCATATAATATTGATCAATTCCCAAACAATATTTCACATAACTAGTAACTTTCACAAAAGACCATATTAACCCATCAAACAATGTCTGATCTCTATGTTAAATTGGAGAATTCTAGAAATAACAATGATTTTGTCCTAATTAGTATAGAGTGATAATATATTACTTTTTGGATGATATAATTTTTTTAATAGTTACTTGGTATGTGGAATATCGTTTTGAATAAACAAAATTGTATAGATATTCACTATTAATAATTTGACGTAAGACTAACAAGGGAAATTTTACTGAAAAATTACTACTACGAGATTCTTGTGTTTTAATTTATACCAAAAGGAATTCATTTGCAATAACTTAAACTAGAAAGATGTACGAGTTAATATACTTTTAATTAAAAGTTGAAAAAGATTTGATTTTCTTAATTCATGCATGATAGAACTATAATAAAGTTCTAAAAATCTTTTAAAATTTATTCCCTTTAGTAACATCAGGCATATTCTAATATAAATTTATGAACATTTTGATATTAATTACAAAATTACAAATATTTAGTCTAATACCACCTTTTATAGGAACACTGGAAATAACCTAAAGGTTTGAATGAATATAATTGAAGGTTCCTTTAGTCCTATGAGTTGTTGTGATAAAGGTGATTTGCTTTCGCTCCCTAAAAACACAATTCTCACAAACTCCATCTTTCCAATGCTTTATTTGCACAACAAACCTCTTTTATTGAATAAAGTTATAGCTTTTTCACTTACCTGACCCAGCCTCATATGCCACAATTTGGAGACATAATTATCATAAAATAATAAACTCATGGCAGTAACACGTATAAATATGAATCCTTTTAATAAGCACAAATTTCCATTTTTTTATGTCTATCATAACTTAAGCAATTTTTATAACCTTTATGAATCCACCTTTAGCTAAATACATGCATTCGTTTGCTTTGAGGATGCCTAAAGAGATGGGATTCTTCTTCAAGTCTAAAACATAACGAATATTAGTCAACGTTCACACAACGTCATCATGCACATACATAAGATTCATATGTTATAAGGCAATCCTGATTGGGACATATACGAAAGTAACAAATAAAGTTTATAGTCCATTAATCTTTAGATCTATAATTGACATCAATAATGGCTAAAAGAAGATTTGTATTAGACACATCTATTGTAACATTGACCTAAGAAAAATTGCGGTTTTTTTTGTCATCTTCTTACTGCTTTTTCTTTAACTTAAAGCACTTACCTAAATGTGCCCCTTTTATAGTTGTAGTTTAAATTCTTATATTTAGACTTTGACTTAGACCTTGCTTTGCTACTGTCTAAAGTTTCTTCTTTGCTTTTCCTCTCATAATTGGTCCTTTTATTAGATTGTCACTTTAGCTAACTATTAGACTCTTCATTGTCAATGAAATCTTCAGATAAGTGTGCAAATTTAAAATTTACTAGATTTAGAATCATTTTGATAAAAAGTAATGTTTTTCTAAGGTGTGAGTTAGCAAAAATAAGGAACACAATAACCTACAGCTTGATCTTCATCTTCAATTTCAATGTCCCTATTTTCCAAATCCAAAATAATAGCTGTAAGAGTGTTAATGTGAGATTTAACAGAAGTACCTTCTTTCAATTGTAGGCTACAAAATTGAAACTTTTTATGAAACTTAGAAGTGAGGCATCTATCCATGTACAATGAATTTAGTTTGGCCTACAAGGAAGCAAAGGCCTTCTATTTGATGATCTCTTTTAATACTTAATTGAATAAACATAACCAAATGAATGACACATCCTTCTCATCAAGATCATTTTTTGATATATATTCATAAATATCAATATAGTTTCCTTCTTCAATAGAACTTTTAAGATACCCATGCTAGATTAACATATCATACTTCTTGATTTGCATAAGGCAAAGTTAGATCTACAATCAAATTTTTGATCTCAAATTTAGTTTTCATTATAAACTAGCTATTAGAATCGTAACTCTAATACTAGTTTGTCATGTCTCATGATGATTAAAATATTTGTTGTACGGAATGATGAAAAAAGGAAAGATTTTAAGAAATAATAAGGTAAGAAAAGAAAAAAATAAAATATAAGATTTTATAAGATTCAGTTTCAAGCTTATGTTTATAACAAAAAGAAGCAAAATTTCTTCAAAGAAAAAAGATAATAATTACAAGAAGTAATATCACTCAACCCCAAATCTAAATACATGCAAAATTACAACTATCAAGACATTCGCCAATATAATTCACAAAATTATGCTCAACTCAAATAATTTTATGTAGGGTTAATTACAAACAAAATCCCAAACTTTCGATAAATTTTTAATTATAGCTCGAACTTTAAAAAGTAGCAATTAAATGCCCAAATTTTTAAATTTTTTAAATTCTACTAGACGTTAGTGTCTCTGTTATCTTTGCTGACGTGGCATTGTCATGTGTCTAGGAATCCTTATTAATCAGACACGTCTGCAATGGTTCAAAACCCCGATTAGTTAAACGATGTCGGTTCAACAATAGTAAATCCTATCTTTTGATCCCTCCTCTCAAATGCACGAAATCCCTTTCGTCCCTCCTCCTAGACGCACAAAATCCCTAAGTATTTTGACATTCTTTCATCCTTCATCCTAGATGCAAGAAATCCTTAAATCTTATAACAATCTTTGCCCTTTCTTCTACTTCTCTCTACCGATCGATTGTCACATTTGCTGCCTCCTATGAAGAATCGGTGAGCTAACACATTATCTCGATTCTCACTTCATTTACAACCTCTTTATTTTTAGGATGATAATTCACAAGGTTACAAGTGTCTTCCAGGATTCAAGGGTGATGGAGTCAACGTATGCGAGGTACTATTTCTTCCCTTGATTATACCATGTGAAGTCCTATTGAGTATTGGATAATCAACTAGTTTTGTTCCTCATCCCTCCTTATTCAAGTTTCTTTCATTGTAACTTGATCACTTTCTTTGTTACTTCTTTTGCACTTAGAGCACATTATCATATCAAATAGTTGACACTAAAGACCAAACAGTTATGAGAGCCTTGGTTGAAGGCTTACGGTAACTATTATAGCATTAACATATACTAATTCTAAATGCATAGCATGGATATATTGAGCTAATTCAATATGCCAACTTCTTCATGAGATATTCATTTCATATATTTATTATTGAGGAGTTCATGTTGATAAAGTTTGTTTGACGAACCATTGAACTTTGTCGAGTCCTAAGCCACATAGGATATGCAAAAATGTTTATTGGAATGACTAGTAAACATTGCTTTGCGATGCTTAGATGGGTCTAAAGAAAAATCAATCCTAGAAGTGTCCAGATATGGGGGATTTAGTTGTTAAAACAGATTGGTTCACTATAAAGTTTTCTCAATTTTGGTTGTTTTTTAGATGTGGACGAGTGCAAAGGGAAACTGGCCTGCCAATGTCCTGCTTGCAAATGCAAGGACACATGGGGCAGTTATGAGTGCAGCTGTAGCGGTGGTTTGTTGTACATGCGAGAACATGATACATGCATAAGTAAGTATCCGTCCACTACTTTTGTTATTGTTGTTTACTGACACAGTTTTGGTATTTTCGACAAAATGGATAACCTTCACCACAACCCCAGTTTTAGTTTATCATGGCTTCATATATCTTCAAATTTGATATGTTTCTGTATTGCATTTCTATGTAGTTCAACCTAATGCCAGTTAATTTATTTTGGTTGTTTTGAGTTCGACATTTTTTCTGGGTGTTAGCATTTGGAAATTTTCTGTTCATATAAGCTTGTTAGAATTTTCTGCTCATCTAATAGCATTCACTTGACGAATGATAGATGCCGAATAGATAAGCATCAAGCTGTAGAAGTCAATTTCAGGAAGTTTGGATATGGTTTTTTTGGGTCTAGCATCATATTTTATAGTACTTCCATCTCAAGCGCTTGGGGTATTCATTTTTTGGTACCAACAGCTTAGGTAACTCGTTTCATGCATCAGGTAAAGAGTCAAGAAAAGAGGTTAGCTGGAGCTTTGCATGGATAATCATCCTTGGTTTAGCTGCGGCCGGAGTTGCTGGATATGCAGTATACAAGTATAGAATCCGGGTATGCAGCTGTTTCTGTCATTATTTACCAATTAAGAACTTGTGCTGATTGTCCAACTTTGACAGAGGGTGAACAATTCATACTGGACTAAAAAAATTTAACGTGGTTTGTTTGATATGTTTGCTTAAGATGTCAATACCAACGCATTTGAGTTTTAGCTGATAGAGATCATTCTGCAGAGATACATGGATTCAGAGATACGAGCAATTATGGCACAGTACATGCCCTTGGATAGCCGAGAAGAGACACCATCACACCATCATTCACGGTTCAATATCTGAAGAACTTGATGAAGAGCGTGAAGTATTGTTTCCATTAGCTAATGTTTGATTGATGATCAGGCAATTCCTGCACTTAGTCACTCTTCTGTATTTAGAAGAAGGTACATATTTTGTAAATGATTCTGATCAGTCTCAGAAGCACTCAAAAGTTTATATTGATGTATAGTTAGAATTTCAATTTCTATTATTGTTCTCGTAGGTCACTATGTTGCTTTTCTGTTATTCTCTGCTAAAAAATTAACCACCTCCCTTGGCAGGAGCATTTTCCTAAAAATTGTTGTCTTTAGATGATTTCAGCATTTTGGTTTTCATTTTCAACATGTAATTAGGATGACAACGGCCTAAATTCAGACCTGAATCCAATCACGCCTCTGGAAAGCAGGCCCGAACTCAAGTTCGAGCTTGATCGAAGCTCAGATTTTGGATAAAAAGGTGCCCTTGAGCCTGAAATCTGGAAGTATTTTTTGGTAGGATCAATCTGGCGTTACTTGTTTGTTTAAATTTCCGTTCCTAACCTGTTTCTGTCATCAACCTTCTATTCTATCTTAAAATCATTACTTACAACTATGAACATTAACAATCATTACTTACAACTATGAACATTAACAACTATTATTGATGGCTTGCTTTGCAAAATCGTGACATAACAGTAACCATGACATCAAGAACAACCATTTTCGTCATATTAATTTATGCATTCAACTAGCCAACAATTTATAGCAAAAACTGGACAACATCCATTGTGACAGAGCTACTGCTGGGAAAAGATAACACAAAATCGAGTCTTGCTCAGCCACCACAGACTGACATTGGAGGAAAACCAACTCTTACAGATTCCAATGTTTCGTCTAAAATCATAATCTTTCTCTTCTTCTACCTTTGTAATCTTGTTGAACCTTTTATCAGTGAGTAGATAGGAGAGGTCGTATTGATGGAAAACAATGTATCGAGTGTTTTAAGGATGACTTGTGCAGATGCATTCAGTTTTCTGCTCCCTGTCCCAAGTCAGAAGGTTTCACCTGTTTCCGGTTCAATTTGATCCGATAAATATAAAACACAACCGTTGCGCCGCTGCAAACCAAAGTAAAGTATTTATCAAACTCTTGTTCATGAAGTTCTACACATTGAACTTCCATTTCAAGCTGATGCGAAGGCTTAACATATACAAGTACGACTTTCAAGTATCAACAAGGAACAGAGAATATGAAAAAGAGAAAGGTCGAAAATGAGTGAAAGAGGGATTCAGGTACCTTATGACAGTTGCCAAAAGTTTAAGAAACGAAGCTCTCTGCTAAAAGGAATAGAAAAAATTAGTTAACAAGCACACTCCATGCATAAAGCAGTCAAGAAAATCATATCATGTGGGTGGCAGAAAGATTCTACCTGAGACAGCAAAAGCAGCTCTCTAAGGAAGATTATACCTGCTATAGCTGCAACAAAAAGAAAATAGAAACCTCAAGACCAATATTTATTACACCAAACAGAGAATTAAATCAGAAACATAAATTCAGTCAATCTTCCTCAAATGAAAGACCCAATAACCAAACTGCATCCACAAACAAGTACAAAATGATCATTATACTACAAGCCTTTATCAATGGCTTCTGTGGATCTTCATCCACACACATGACCTAAGACATGAATAGGCCACACAGCTTCTCATGGATGTCCAGCATTTTGTTTAATTCTAACCCTTTGAGTTTGTATATGGGACTTTTAGAGAGCTACCGTGTTGAAAGATTATACCTTTCTTTGTTTATGTTTAGGTAGGGACAAATTGCTATAATTCGTCCCCATCTACGTATAATGCAACATTTTTAACAGATTTTACAAATAGTCTCTTATTTTTCATATTTTTCATTACTTAATTCTAAATATACATACATTCTTTTTTGAAGAAAATGAGTTCCTTTAAAAATTGAAGTCTTGTAGTGTGTCCCATGAAATGAAAGGAATGTTCAAGCTGAAAAAACTACTTGATCATTCGAATCTTTGATGCAAAGTCTATGAATCAGACACCTCTCGGTAGAATCATAACTGAGAAATGATCACTCTAAATAATAAAGTACGAAGCTAACAAATAACAACCTTTCTCTTACCATACCATTATCATAGAAAACAAGAGTGTGCTAACCTGTCTGTCCTTTCAAGGCAAAAGGGTATCGTTCTCCTTTTCTGTACGATCTCAAACTTGATACACTGAATGCTAAAAGGGCACCGCCAAGAATCACCCCAAATCGTATGGCAGATAAGCTTCCCGTAATCATGAAGGACAGAAAACCACCAAAAGAAAGAAGCAAGCCTGCAAAGTATAATCCACTCGCTCAGAACGTACTCATCTAATCCAAACATCCAATATGCAACCACTTCAATATAGTCTTTACAATGCAGCGAACAGGAGGACCGTATAACAACATCAGAAAATATGTAAAACTCTTCTTACCATAAGGTATTCCAACATGAAAATCTTGGATTTTAGAGATATCATTAATGTCGTCAATGGAAGAAAATGTTTGCACAATCTCCTTGACTGGTTCAGGGGAGTTCACAGCAGCAGTTGATAGATATTCCTTGCCCTCTTCACCAATCTCCTTAGCTAGGACACCTAAATCATTCCTGGCCTTTTCAGCTTGAATTCTTAACTGCTCCGAAGTTTCCTCAAGAATGATTTTAGCTCTCTTAGAGTAAACTTCGTAAGCTTCTTGTGACACACTTTGCATCTTCAAAGCTTGCTCTTTGAAAGCCTCGAGGGTCTGTTTCCATTCTTCATCTGATCCTTCAGCTCCCAATTTCAGATCATCCCTCTCTTTCTCCACTTCAATTTCAGAAGGCTTCTAAAATCATATGAAGAAAAAAGAAAATAAAAGTTCAATCTTTACGTTACCAAGTTAACAAAATTAAAATATTTAGCTCACAACCACCATATTCTATACAAAACAAAGCTAAAAAAACAGGAAATAAAAGAGACCCAGATTTCGATTTCCAGAAAGAAACCAACTTTACAAAAACAAAGAGGTTTTAAACGGAGGGAGAATCGAGATAAGGTGTTAGCTCACCGATTCTTCATGGGAGGCGGCGAATGAGACAACCGGTCGGTGGAGAGAAGGAGAAGAAAGGGCAAAGCCGAGGCCTTTAGGAGGGTTAGTGGAGAAAAGAGTAAGATGATGTCTAGGCCTAAGGAGAGACTTGAATCGAAGAGAAGATGGAGGCAAAGCCATTGAAGGAGAAGAAGAAAAGTACAAAGAAGCCATTTTTTGGGGAACTGGAATAGGATTAGGCCTAGGGTTTCCAATAGGTAACAATTCAATTGCCACACTCATTCTCATGCTTCTTTTCTTCTTTCAAACCAGAGTGGACAGTCACTGAACACAGGGACTCAAGAGAGGCGAAAATAACGAGGGAAATAAGAGGGAGAGTCTTTAGGGCTCCTAATAACTTCCTAAACGACATGACGTCCTGAGTCATGGAACTAAGCAAGGGATCTTTGGTGTACCTTTGACCACAAGTCACTTGTAAGTTAAGCTTTGTAGTTACGGTGGTTTGCTTTTGTTCAAAACGTTGGGATAAAGATTAAAAAAAAAAAAGATTAAAATGTTTCTTCGAGAGTAGGTTTACAAGCTTTCGATGTGGCAAGGTAGAGCTAATATTGGCCACCAATTTTGAATTGAACAATTTATAAGTTGGTCTAAACTCTCGCATAATTGGGTGAAGCTAAATACGGATAGAGTGTATAAATGAATGTCCTCTTCGACCTCAACAGGTAGACTTATTTGATATAGTAAAAGTGCTTGACTTGGAGGTTTTATTTAAAATATTGACTGGTGCTTCCCTATTTTTTGTGAAAATTTGGGGAGTCTTCTCTATACTCAAGCTTGTTTAGGATCTTAGTTATCGTCCAGTTGAATTAGAGGTGGATTCTCATGCAATGACTACTATCATGTCCTCCTCAACTAAAAGGATAATGTCTCACAATCCCCTAATTATAGGTATCAACGAGATATTTGCTCAGAACTAGGTAGGTGTACCTCGACATATTTACAGAGAAGACAACCAGTGTGCAGATTGGCTCGCCAATGTCACCGCTCATTTTAAGTTAAGAATTACCACTTTTAATACTGTACCTATAGAGTGTCTCTCATTCCTTCTAGAGGATATGTCTAGAGTTTGTTTCCCTAGATTAATCATATAATGTACTTAGTGTATTCTCTCTTTTTCATTCAAAAAAAAGATTAAAATGTTCTTTACATAAAAATTAAATAAATTTAAAATATGATAAGAAGAGAAAATTTTAAAGTTTAATAAAAATTATCAAATAAAAATTAATTAATTAATTTTAATTTATAAAATTATTAATTTACAAAAATCGATCAATTAATTAATAAACTAATCAATTTTTAATAATAAAAATTATTAAAGTAAATTGAACTAAAAAATTAAAAATTAAACAAAAAAAATTAGTCAATTCAAAATGTTTACAACCAAACCAATTGAACCAATTGAAATTTTTAATCATTGATTTGTTCTTTTCAATCTTTTCCGGTAGCAGTGTTAAAGCAATAACCTTTTTTTACACAATAAGTAATCAATTTTTTAACATCAAATTGATTTTTAAATTTTGATTAATTCGACTAAACTCAAAAATTATAAATCAAGTTTAGGCAGAGTAGTAAAATAATATTATTTATGATTTATAGAACGACACCAATTTAATATTAATTGGATCCTGAAATTAATTTGGGTTTAATTAGAATTACCAAAGCCCAAAGCCCAATTTGACTATTGTCACTTCTTTATATAAGATATGTCAATTTCCAAATCATTAAAGTGAAAGCTAGTTTTTTTTCAAATTGGGCCTAGGATAAATTCTACAAGTTGGGCTACCATTGAAGTACCTGGGCTCAATTAAGTGATCCTTGAGACTATGACTTCTCAATCCAATTAGCCCGATGAGTAAGTATAAGTTAAACAAATGGGCTAAAAGCCTTGTGAGACACCAAACCAATCCTTAGGTGGCTCACCCACTTGCCTTCACAAATTTTGTTTCATATCAATGCTTAGTCGGAAGGATGGCAATGGACTAGCTCAGATTAGCCTGACAATAACAATGATTAGTCATAAAAATGACAATGGATTGAATTAGGTCGGGATAAGTTGATCGACAACTAGATGGCTTGTAAAAAGGTTAGGCCAATTGACCCAATTTATTAATTTTTTAAAAGAAAATTCATAAAATAACGCATTGCTTGTCTCTTTCGATCCGGCCTTAAGTCGGGTCAGCTTGGACAATAATGGCCCAAGCCCAACTAGTGACTCAGCGGGGCCAAGAAATCTTAGCCCGTGACTGGGTGAGTCAGGTTAGATTTTCATTCCTTTAGTCATTTACAAATTCAACGAGGATAGATTTATATGTTAGGGTTGATAATATTTATTTGGCAGGTTTGATTTAAAGTCAACAAGTTATAATTAAAATCCGATTTAAAACTTAAGAAGTTATACTCTTTATCATCAAAGTAATATTGTTTTAATAAAGTTCGAGTGAATTTATGTCGAATTTAAATTATTCGGTTGGACTTATTGCGATAGCTTATAAATATATTGAAGTTATGAAAAGGATTATGGTCCATGTTGCCCAAAAAAATGAGTATTTTTCATTCTTTGAAATTGATTTGATATAATTTTGATAGGATTGAAGTCTTTTCAAGTTATGATATAATTTTAATCTCTACACACAAATTATTAAAATTAGAGAAAAAAGATAATTAACATTAAAATAAAAAATATTTTTTAAAATAATAAATATGTTGTATAACAATATTTCAATTCACGAATAAACTTTAAGTTAATTATATTTTTAATTAGATTTAAATAAAAATTTCAAATTATACTTCAAACTTGAAAATTTGATATACTTCTATGTAAACAAAATCTTTTGGAAACAGCCTTTCAACTAGTTAGAGGTAAGGTTGTATATTGTTGAATATCTCAAAATCTCTCGTCTCAGTGGGATTTCTACAAGTTCAAATCTTATGTCTAATTGTATTATGTCTAATCTTGTCCAATGTCCAAAAAGACTGTCTAATTGTATCCTGTCCAACCTGGTCCAATGTCCAAAATGACGTTGTTTTGGTGATTAGACATGAGTTTAAAGACTGTACGGTCCTGTCTAATGGCGAAAACAACGTCATTTTGGTAATTGGACATAAGTTTAGAGGCTATACAATCTTGTCTAATGGTTAAAACGACGTCGTTTAGATATTAGACAAAGTCAAATTAGACAAAAGATCATTTTGGCGATTATACATAAGTTTAGAGACTGTACAATCTTGTCTAATGGTTAAAACGACGTCGTTTAGATATTAGACAGAGTAAAATTAGACAAAAAATCTCCGCTCAATTTCTATTAAGTATTCTTCATTTTCGCAATTAGACATAAGTTTAGAGACTATACAATCTTGTCTAACGATAAAAATGATATCGCTTAAATATTAGACAGAGTAAAATTAGACAAAAGATTTCTGCTTAGTTTCTATTAAGTGTTATTGTTATATGATACGACACCTAATAAATTTAAGTTGACTTATTCAAAAAGGGTAAACGTGGCAGAGGAGAATTAGATATGGAATAGTTGTTTAGTATTTTCTGTCAACAAGTTTCAGTTGAGAAATAAGTGGGATACCCACTTTAACGGTTAGAGTTAGTTTTAGATAAAGTTAGTTCCAGATTTAGTTGTTGATTGTTATCTTTGAATTATCAACATATCCTCTCTGTAATTTATTATAAAAAAGGCTCATTAGCCTCATGAATAAGATATGATATTTTTCAGAGAGTTCATTCATATTGGAGATTCTCCTTCGGTCTTTTAGAGAGTATTGTGAGATACTTGCAGTTCTTTCTATTAGACTTTTCCCTATTTCTTCTATTATGTTATTTTCAAAGCCTCGTTCCTACCAAATTGGTATCAGAGCCATGGTTGAGACTAGATCTTCCCGTCACATCAACCCACCCGAAAATATTGAAAACCTTCTCGCAGACGATAGTGATCCTCTTACCACAATAGTTGCGTGACTTGAAAATATTGAAGCACTGGCCAACCGAGTAGCCTCTCTTGAGATTGCATCTGAGAGAAGCTGCAGAAGTACCCATCGTTCACATTGGGAAGCTGATAGCGAGGATGATCCTGAAGCGTCTTATAGGCGCAGAATGCCATACACAAAAATTGAATTCCCTAAATTCAGTGGAGGTGACCCGAGAGGCTGGATATTTAAGGCAGAAGAATATTTTAAGTACTACGATACCCCAAAGGATTTGAAGGTTGATGTTGCATCAATATATGTGGAGGGGGACGTTCTTGACTTTTTCTCTTAGGTAAATAATGAGCGCACTATAGTGTACTGGGAAGAGCTTGTAAAGGCTCTCCAAGAGACTTATGGACCTCCGAAATATCAAAACCTAGATGAGTACCTTTGTAGTATCCGTCAAACAAGAACAGTGGCAGAGTATCGTTCCGAGTTCTCTCGTAGGTCTTCGCGAGTCAAAACTTGGCCTGAACACTGTTTGCTGGGTGTTTTCATAAATGGTCTTCGAGATGAATTGAAGGTGGACGTTCGACTGCACAAACCCCAAGTGGTGTATAGAGCCGCTAGTTTGGCCCTAGAATATGAGAACAAATTGCAAGTTATCTACTGGGCCCAAGACCTCTCAATGTCGTGTCTGATCCTTCGGTGTCCAAGACTCTAGTGACTCAAGTGCAATGCAGTACCACGGCGATAGCAGCAAGACAAACGCCCGTGGAGCTCGAAAGATAGAGAACGAGAGATAAGGGGTAGTGTTACTGTTGTGGGGACACCTTTCGGCCTAGGCATTGCTACAATTCTAGCTTCTCACTTATGGAAATTATCGAAGAAGATGAAGAGGTAATACAACCACTTGTTGAGGACGAAAACAAGAGCTCATTAGGGGGCATTGAAGCCGAAATCTCCTTTAATGCGATCCTAGGTAAGTTTTCGGCATCCACTATGAAGCTTAAAGGGTCAGTGAAGGGGCGAAGCATTCTGATTCTAGTGGACAGTGGATCCACCCACAACTTCATATCAGAAACATTGGTTGCTAAATTGAAATTACCGGTCCAAAATGTTCAAATGTTTGGAGTACAAATTGGGAATAGTAGTACAGTCAAATGCAATCGTTTATGTCCAGACCTTGAGGTAAAAGTTTATGATTTAATTATCAAGCAGGACTTCTTCCCCTTCTCCCTCAATGGTTCTGATCTGGTGTTGGGAATTAAACGGTTAGCATCACTAAATACTGTTGAGGCCAACTGGAATAAGATGTTCATGATCTTTTGGGTTGCTGGTAAAAAATACAAACTGCAGGGAATTATGCCTGAGACCAACACTCCAATGCGTCTCCAAAGCTTAGTGTTAACAAACGAAGCCTAGGAGGATGAGCTTGGTACAAAGATTGCCCAAACCATTTTTGATGAATTTGCCCAAGTGTTCACATAACCAAAGTCATTACCTCCAAGTCGTGGAAAATACCATGCCATCACATTGCTCCCAAATTCCCCACCACCCAACTTAAGGCCTTATCGGTGCCCACATTTTCAAAAAGATGAGATAGAAACCCAGATTTCAGAATTTTTGAGTTGGGGGTTTATTAGACCCAGTTCTAGCCCGTTTGCTAGTCCGGTACTATTGGTTAGCAAAAAGGATAGGTCTTGACGCCTTTGTATTGGTTATTAATGTCTCAATCAGATCACCGCACCAGATAAGTATCCTATTCCTAATATCGATGAGCTATTAGATGAACTACATGGGGTTGCCTATTTCTCAAATTTTGATTTACGTTCTGGGTATCATCAAATACTTATGCTTCCATTTGATGTTCATAAAACTGCTTTTAGGACCCATTCGGGGCACTATGAATTTGTTTTGATGCCATTCGGCCTTATGAATGCACCGACTGCATTTCAATCCATTATGAATGATGTGTTTAGGCCATTTCTACGAAAACTTGTGATTGTATTATTTTATGACATATTGGTATATAGTGGAACTGCCCAACAACATTTGGAGCACCTTCGTATTGTGTTTTAGATGTTACAACAGCAGTCCTTCTTCGCTAATGCAAAAAAATGTTCTCTCGGGCAAACTCGAATAGATTATTTGGGGCACATTGTCTCAAATCAAGGAGTGGAGTTAGTACCATAAAAAGTGGCAGCAGTTTTGAATTGGCCTATTCCCAAAAATGTTAAGGAGTTTCATGAATTTTTGGGACTCACGAGTTACTATCGGTGGTTCGTAAAACACTATAGCATGCTTGTTCGTCCCCTGACTAACTTGACTAAGAAAGATGTTTTTGAATTGTCTGACCAAGCTCAAAAAGCTTTTGAAAGGCTGAAGGCTACTTTAACTACTACTCCAGTACTAAAGCTGCCAAATTTTCAACTTTGTTTTACAGTGGAATGCGATGCATCAATGGATGGAGTAAAGGCGGTGTTAATGGAAGAGGCGCATCCTATTGCATATTTTAGCAATGGTTTCTTTTTTTCTAACCGTTTCAAGCCAGCTTATGATAGGGAACTCCTAACCTTGGTCTTATCTATTCAAAAGCGGAGACACTACTTGTTGGGTCATCATTTCTTTGTGCAGACTGACCATTACAACCTTAAGCATCCCCTTGATCAGCTAATGTTGAACTCCAATCAACAAAGGCTTTTGATTAAGCTACTCCCATTTGATTTTACCATCATTTATAAATCAGGAAAGAATAATGCAGCTACTGACTCTCTCTCTCGAAAACCACAGGATGCAAAATTAATGTAAATAGTCATTCCTATGGTAGAAGACATTAATCAACTACCTCAAGCGTTGTTGGAAGATCCTGAGACAAAGACAATAATTGAAAAGTTGCAGCAAAACCTAGACCCACTCTCTAACTACAGTTTAGTCAATGGTATATTATACTGCAAATCCCGCCTGGTCATACCAAAAGAAGGCTCTTTACAGGCTAAATTGATGTAAGAAACCCATGCCACACCAACAGGAGGACATAACGGGTACTCGAAAACTCTGAAAAGGCTTTGTGCACACATTTACTGGAAGGGCATGAAGAATGAAGTCAAACATTTTATACAGCAGTGCACCACCTGTCAACAAAATAAATATCAAACTCTCGCACCAGCAGGCCTACTCCAACCCCTCCAAATTCCTGAACATATTTAGGAAGATATATCTCTTGACTTCATCACTGGCTTACCCAAATCAAGAGGCTTTGATGTGATTTTGGTGGTGGTTGACCAACTTAGTAAGGATGCTCATTTTCTTGCATTATCCCATCCATATACTGCCAAGTCTATGCTGAAATATTTTGCCAAGAAATAGTTAGGTTGCATGGCATGCCCGGATCTATTGTTTCAGACTGTGATTCTCTTTTCCTAAGTACATTCTGGCAAGAACTCTTTCGTTTAAGCCAAACGCCCTTAAATATGAGCACTGCTGACCACCTTCAAATTGACGGCCAAACTGAGGATGCGAATCGCTATTTGGAGACTTACCTAAGGTGTTTTACTCATGAACAACCCAAGTTATGGAGTAGATTCCTTTGGTGGGCAGAATTCTCCTTTAACACAAGTTTTCATGCATCAGCCCAAAACACTCCCTTCAAGCTAGTATATGGGAGGGACCCTCCTCCTTCCCTATATCGAGGGGGAGCTTCGGTGGCTGAATTGGAAGAACAATTAGAATTAAGGGATGATATGCTCAAAATTTTGCAGGAAATTTTGTTGAAAGCTCAAAATCGTATGAAGTTGCATGCTGACCAACATAGGAGGGATCTTCAATTTGTACCAGGTGATATTGTTTGGCTGCGTCTCCAACCTTATCGTCAAAAATTTTTGGCCAAAAGAAGGTTTGAAAAACTTTCCCCCAAGTCTTTTGGATCTTATAAGGTATTACGACATGTAGGACAGGTGTCCTATGAGTTAGAACTCCCTTCAGATGCCAAAATCCACCCAATTTTCCATGTATCATTACTTCATCCTGCTTATGGCCAAAACCCTTCCAGCAGTCCAGCTCCGTTGCCCTTATTTGTTGATACGGAGTTACTGCTAACTCCTTTAAAAGTGTTGAATCACAGATGGACCAATTACAGAACACTGGAATTACTCATTCAGTGGGCAAACCGCTCTGCTGAAGATTCCATGTGGGAGAAGTATGACTCTATTGCTGCCCAGTTCCCACACTTTCGCCTTGAGAACAACTTGTTCTTCCAAAGGGGGAGTAATGATACGATACCTAATAGATTTAAGTTGACTTATTCAAGAAAGGTAAATGTGGCAGAGAA
>JAOTIZ010000005.1:1110436-1136450 GCA_027123425.1 Erythroxylum panamense
GCATGCGGGTCCACCGGAAACAGCCTCTCTACTATGTAGGGGTAAGGCTGCGTACTATCGGACCTCCCCAGACCCTGTTTCATTGCGGGATTTCAGACTGGGTGATGATGATGGTGATGAAATAAATTAAATAAAATTTATCTTAATTTTTATATAGTATTTTTTGAAAATTATCAGTGAAAATTGTTATATTTCATTAAAATAAATGATTAAAATAATTAAAAATTTATTTTTAATTACTAAGGCAAATTTTATTTAAAATTTATACATTTTGAAAATATTTTAAATTTAAATTGTATTTATTAATAATTATTACATTAAAATTATTTTATTTTTAATATTTCAATTAATTATAAAAATTGAATTAAGTTATTAGATTAAATTATTTATAATTCTTATTAATAATTAAATAAAATATATTTAGTTAATAGTAAATCATATTATAAAAAATAGAAACTGGAAACAAAAACTACTCTTTATGATTTTCATAATTTATGAAAACTAGAAGAAACCAAAACTAAAAACAAAAACTATAAACTCAAATAAACAGATTTATTTTTACTGAATTTGAAAAACAAAACAAAAAATAAAAATAAAAATGGAAACAAACCCCAGTAATAAAGGGATTTAGAATTTCAAAATAGAATTGAATCCTAGTCCAATATTGGATCCTTTATTCTTAATAAGCTTAAGTTCTAAATAGATTAGGGCAATTTACCATATTTGAAATTCCTTTACGGTAAGGAAAACTTATTATGATGTAAAATGACAAAATTGCCCTTGCTCTCACCGTTCATTTGACCAGTAACTGGTCACCAAGATTTTAAATGGTGGTCTGCAATTGCAATTGTGGCTGCAATATTGCAATTTTGGTCCAGATTGTTACTGTGATTTGCTGCAATTGCTGCCACATTTCCTGTAATTGCACCCGCATTGTTTGCAGTTGCCACAATTGCCTCCAACCCTAGTGTAATCCGGATTTTGTGGTTTAATGTTTTGCTGCTTGCTGTCCCAACAAATTAAAGCTTATGGTTGAGGGATCTTACCTATTCTATTTTGGTATAGACATTATGCTGTTCTGCATCTGTTTATCCTGCTTTTGAGAGGGTCAGAGTTTAATTTAAGAATGAAGGAGTTCCACCAATATGATAGCAAGTAATGCCATGAACTCAGCAGAGATGGATCTTTTAATTTTTGTCATATGTTATTGATATATTCGAAAAATGTTCTAGGGGTTGTGGTCTGAGGTGAAGTAGTTTGCTGTCTCATTTAACTTGTTAATGGTCTTTTGGTTTGGATGATCAATTAATAGGCTGTCTGCACTCATGTGGTTTTTCCCATCCATTTTTGAAGGTTCTAGAAACTGTTATAAAGTACAGATGGAATGCCTTGCCTGTTGAGCAGCGAGATGGAATGAAAAATTATATCTCTGAATTAATTGTTCAGGTACGCTTGCCTTGGAGATGTGGATGACAGGAGTTCAAATATTATTTATGTAATTCACTGAATCTTTCAGATATGTTGTTAGTATATAAAATTCTAGTTTCTTGTACAGCTTTCAAGTAATGAGGCCTCTTTTCGAATGGAAAGGCTTTATGTGAACAAGCTAAATGTTATTTTAGTTCAGGTATAGCTCTTTGTTCTTGCTAATTTGCAAGTCCAAAATCTTTATTTAAATTATTTCTATTGGGATTATGGATTTGTAATTGCTATAGTTTTGTTGAAAATGATGATACTCTGGCTGGGGTAATTAATTCAATGTTTTCCTCTTTGCCACTACTTAGACAACATTATTTCTGGTTATTCTTTTGAAGAACTTTTTCTTTGTTGTTTGATTTTGGCTTGACCTCTTGTTAGTTTTTCTGTCAAGTTGAGAATTGTGAGTTAGATGAATATAGCTTTTATGGTGCTACAGATTTTGAAGCATGAATGGCCAGCTAGATGGCAAAGCTTTATACCTGACCTTGTTGCAGCTGCAAAAACTAGTGAAACAATTTGTGAGAATTGTATGGCTATTTTGAAAGTAAGTTTGATTTTGTACTCATTTCTAAATATACTTGTATTGGGTGTGTGTAGTAACATTTTGTTTTTCAGCTTCTGAGTGAGGAAGTTTTTGACTTTTCTCGGGGAGAAATGACTCAACAGAAGATCAAAGAACTCAAACAATCCCTAAACAGGTATAGAATTTTTTTTTGAGAGTTAAGTATAGAAATTTTTGTATTATGGCAGTCAATATCGTTCTAACATAATTGATACTCATCATTTTCCTTGCTAATAATTTTCTTTTGTTTTGACAGTGAATTTCAACTCATCCATGAGTTATGTTTGTATGTACTGTCAGCCTCTCAAAGAACTGAGCTTATTCGAGCAACACTATCCACATTGCATGCTTTTCTTTCCTGGATTCCCTTGGGCTACATTTTCGAATCTCCATTGGTATGCATAGAATAATCATGCATGGCTGTTAGTATTATAGTAGTGGGATTGTTCTGTTTCCGGATTTATGTCTTTTCCTCATGATGATACTGTATTACAGCTGGAAACGCTCCTCAAGTTTTTTCCCATGCCATCATATAGGAATCTCACACTCCAGTGTTTGACTGAGGTAGATTGTACTGACATTGAAGATTTGTATATTTTACTTTCTTGAAGATCTGTATATTTTACTTTCTTGAGAAATGTGGGGCTCTTATTTGTTGTTTTGATGTTTACAGGTTGCTGCACTTAATTTTGGAGACTTCTATAATGTGCAGTATGTTAAGATGTATTCTGTTTTCATGGTCCAATTACAGGTATAGTTCATCTTGACTCAGAACTGGAACCCAGTCATAAGAGTATATATAATATTACTTCCATTTAATGCAACCTGCTCTGACAACTAGTTTCCTCCTTAGGTCATTCTTCCGCCAGCAACAAACATACCAGAGGCTTATGCACATGGATCTAGTGAAGAGCAGGTAACATGCCAAGTATTCCTTTGGTCCTACTTTCTACATGGTTTTACTTGCAACTGATTATCTTTGTTTCTTGTCACTACTTGCTACAGGCCTTTATCCAGAACTTGGCATTGTTTTTCACTTCATTTTACAAGGCAAGCTTTCTCTCACTTTGAACATATTATAACGCCTTAGATAGAGTTGTTGAAAAACGTTCAGCCTTGTAGTGAGTGATCTTTTCTATGGCCAGGAAAAACTAATATTGGGCTTAACTAATGAGCTTTCTCCATTTGTTTCCAACATGCTCTCTTGCATTTATTTCATATTTATATTCTTGCAATGTGATGAAATTATGTTAAAGAAAGAAGGCAGGGTGTAAATTATGGAACTAATTAATGATATACGCCCCAAGCCTTGGGTTTGTCAATTACATGCAACAGTGTGGAAATACTGTCTGCTTTTTTGTGTGGCAAACAGCTTGTTTAGAGATATCTAGATACATGCTTTCAGGTGCACATTATGGTTGTGCTTTTTTTTTTTTTATATATAGTGTGAGTGTTTATTGCTTGAGGTGTGATGGTGGTTTTATGAATTTATCTATTCATCAAACAGATACTTTATGTCCTGTAAAACTTGTCATTTCGGTGCATACGGTTTCAATAGGGAATCTTTTCTCCTATGAGCATTGGCATTTAGTCAGGCATGTTCTTGTTAAAAATCTTTTTGATGATAATGCCCTTACTTAACATTGCAGTCTCATATCAGAGTGCTGGAATCCACTCAGGAGAACATTTCTGCACTGCTGTTGGGTCTAGAGTATCTAATTAATATCTCGTATGTTGATGACACGGAAGTCTTCAAGGTACTTTCTACAAACCCCCAAATCATATACTGTTAATCATCAAAGTTGTGATTTCACATGAAATAATTACTTTGTTTGATATATAGGTTTGTCTGGACTATTGGAACTCCTTGGTTTTGGAACTATTTGAGGCACACCATAATCTTGACAGTCCTGCAGTAGCTGCAACCATGATGGGACTCCAGGTATGATGCATAAATTGCTTACAGCTTAATTTTTCACATGTTTTTGTGTGAGAAGATCTACTGCACTAATCACAAGTTGTCGAGCTGTAGTGCACATCTTTCGTATTGATGCAACCTAAGTTTGACTGTGTGATGATGCCAGCTCCTTTTGTGTTCCTTGAACGACCTTTAATCCTTTTTTTGTCATACTGAATCTGTTAATTTCTGAAATCTGCCAACGCCACCTTGTTATGAGTGTTTTCGACCATGAATCTATTTTGGTGGTCGATGCATTATTTTTCCAAATACCATGTCAATTTTCCGTGAGCCCTGATAAAATTGAGAAAAAGTATCAGTTCCTTTTCCTTACTCCATTACAGGTTCATTGGAAAAACACTCTTGATCTTTCTCCTTCTTTGTATTTTCATATTCTATAATCTCATTTAAGGTTTTATTTTCCTATCAACATCTTTGTGCTATTAAAAATATGATAAGTAAAAGTGACTTAAGAATGGTCTTAACAGAGAGTGTTTATTTTGGCATATTCTAAATAGTAAGATGACTTCTATACAAAAAAGTTTGAAGTAAGACGATATAAATATAAAAGAGGATAACTAGGAGGGTTATAAAGTGGTTCTCTTTATCAAAATTGTATAAGACAGAAAATATTAAGTGAAATTCTATTATTTTCCTTTGCTTTCTTAGCTTTTGATGAGCATGGTTTCTTATTCGTTCTAGGTTTATTTTTTGTTTTTTCTTTCCAGTTTATGTAAATGCACATATTCATGTGTTTTTATCTTTTCTTGCCCTTCTGCTGGTATATAATTAGTCCTAGTTTGTAACCCTTTCCTCTGTGGTAAAGCAAATCAATTTTTTGGTTTCTTTCCTTTGTCCATGTATTGAATCTCCAGATACCTTCGCTTCATGGTATGGTCGATGGCATAGGTTCACAAGTTTTTCAGCGTAGACAACTCTATTCTGGTCCAATGTCAAAGCTGAGGATGCTTATGATTTGTCGTATGGCAAAACCAGAGGAGGTTCTGATAGTTGAAGATGAAAATGGCAACATAGTTCGTGAAACCATGAAGGACAATGATGTTCTTGTTCAATATAAGGTAATAAATATTTATCTTGTCAATCATCAGATTTAATCTATGATAGATACTATTCCATCATCATAAAAATTATTGATTAAATTTCTTAAAATTTTCCCAAACCAGCATTTGAGGCTAAATTAATTGTGGTGGATGCCTGGATCAAGGGCTTGGTTGAAAGAACCATGTGAAATTATTCCTGAAATTAAGGATAATCATATTGTGCCCGTAGCATTATATTAGTGTCAAAATTAAGTTTAAGTTTTTACTGGATAAAAAAAGAGTAGTTAGGTACAAATACATAATACGTCTGAAATTATAGATGAAAGCTTTTTGTGGCATTTTTTGGCAACGTGTACTTTAGTACCATCGTTACTTGCTGATATTCTCTATATGTTTGGGAAAAGGTCAAGGTGAAATTATTTTCAGTTATTTTTCAAACTCTTTTTTTTTGAAATTTCCAGGAGAGATATCATTGTTGTTGATGTTGTTATTACTTGTATTTATTCTAACAAAGATATGATTTTACAGATTATGAGAGAGACACTAATTTACCTGTCACATCTTGATCATGATGACACTGAAAAGCAGGTAGTTATTAAATAATCCAGACGTGGACTACATAATATCTTGTGAGGAGGGCATATTTGTATCTGTATATGTTGGTGACCGCATTAATAGTTCATTCAATTAAATTGATTTATTTCTAATTTCTTTAAATTGTTCATTCAATCTGATCTTTCATTGGTTAGCTTTAGATTTATTTGCTTTGTGTAATCGAAGAACAACTGCCAATTTGGAGCAATTCTTTGCTATTTGTCATCATGACTTCCAAATTATTTTATGGTTGGCTAGTCATTCCTTCTTTTCACATAATAGTGTACGCTTTTGTTTCAATAGTGTAGAGATAATAAAAGGTAATGCTGTCATTCCCTACCTTGTTCTGTTTGTCACTTTTTAATTTGATCTTTCCTTGTTTATTTCAGATATTATGGAACTTCTGTATATTCTTTTGGTCTGGAAATATTCTTATATGTCTTTTGTTGCTTACTCTTGTTGGTATCATTCAGATGCTGAAGAAGTTGAGTAAACAGTTGAGTGGTGAGGACTGGAGTTGGAACAACCTCAATACTCTCTGCTGGGCAATAGGATCTATTTCTGGTTCGATGATGGAAGAACAGGTATAGGATTTGTGTGGCACTTGTAATATACTAATGAGATCTCTTTTCATCATTTGTGGCTTTCACAATTCCCGAACTTGTATGTTCTGCGATAGTTGGGATATAATTTTTCTGTATCTTGGCTTAACTAATTTGGGGTATGAATGTTGTAGAAGTTGTGTATGGTCAAGGTTAGTTTGCAGTATGTTTTTTTTTTTGCATCTTCTTATTTGTTAATATTAGTTTTTTTAGAACTTTAACGTGTTCTTTTTTTTACCTTAATTGGTAAGATATATGCAAGGTATTTTTGTATTGTGTTTTTGTGTAGGTGCAGGAAATGAATGTATGCTGGCTGTCTTTTTGAGATTGTTGTTTCTTTTCTGCATTAACTGTAATTTTGCAGTACTTTTTGGTAAACTAAATTTCAAAATTTTCTCACTAATATGTTTCTTGGGCAATATGGAAAAGACGGCATGGATGACCTTTAATATATCAATCTAAATCTAAATAAAAATAAATAAAAAGTTAACTAATAAATATAAATAACAAACATAAAATAAAAAGTTAAATAATAAACTTAAATGTAAATAACAGATAAATAAATGTAAATTAACTAACTTAAATAAAAAACTATAAATAAATCCAAAATTTTAATAATAAATAGTTAGAATATATATATATATATATATATTTATATTCAATATTCATTTTTTAAATCTATATATACTCTTTTATCTAAATATGTTCTAATTCTCTTTATAATAGTTATATTTTTAGATGAATTTCTGATATATCGATTCGATCTTAGATCTTGGAACAATCTTTTCTTTGCTATCTTGCTTAACGATCATTATGATGACGGCGTATCTTCTGTCATTACATAGTCTGACTACGTATTGCATTCAGTTTTCTGTTTCATATTGGGGTTGGTGAATTTATGTTTTGTGAAGCTTCCAGGTTATTCTTTTTACTCTTCCGGTGTATATCTTTATGAAATTTTGTAGTATATGCAATTGTAGTATATGATTTTTACTTGCAAGTCATTATGTACTCATTTCTTCTGTATCCATTTTAAATTTTGGAGGGAATGGTGACACTGATAAAGATGTCCTTTTTCTTAATTACCAATTTTTCAACTAGTTCAGAGTAGTATTGAATTTCATTTGCCAACATTTATTATCATTTGGCAAACTTGTATTTCCATGGAGCATTGTTACTGTTTCTTTAAAAAATGCTTCCCTTGTGTGCATTAAAACATGTTCACTAGGTCAGAATCTCACTACTGTTGAGCATTTGGGGATATGGTGTGAGAAGTGAGTCTTATCATCGGGGCGAGGATTATAATGCAATGGATTATACAAATCAAATAAAGTGGGGAAAAGGTCTGGGGCTTTGTTTTGTTTCTGCTTGTGTTGCCGCTTATAAAAGGTTATTGTTGGTAATCTTGGATTGTTAAACACTTGTAATGAACTGCTTCAACTAATTGTTTCACTTTTTGGGATTACAACTCATGCTTTGCAAAAAGCTACGTTTCCTAATTTATCAAGGGCATTGGCTTTGACAGGAGAACAGATTTCTGGTGATGGTCATTCGTGATTTGCTGAATCTATGTGAAATCACAAAAGGAAAGGATAACAAAGCTGTCATTGCTAGTAACATCATGTAAGACATCCTGATTGCCAAAAATCTAATGGAATGCCTCTTGTTAGATGGAACCTTTTCCTATTTGAGCTGTTAAAGTGACCTTGCCATATTTGTCTGTTTATCTGACTCTTAATTTGAATAGTAAAGAGAAATTTTGTTTTTTTGATCATATTATGTTTGGTGTTCTACAAGGAGATTGATGAGAAAGCACAAATAATATAATTGTTGAGGGGGCAAGTATCGATCTAAAGTTGCATCTACTTACCTTGAAATTGGTTCTTTTGCAGGTATGTTGTTGGACAGTATCCAAGATTTCTTCGAGCCCACTGGAAATTCTTGAAAACTGTTGTAAACAAATTGTTTGAGTTTATGCATGAAACACATCCTGGAGTTCAGGTTATGTTGCTTTTGATATTTGTTTTGTCTGCTTGTTCTGTATATAGTCATGATCCTATTTTTTAGTTTAGTTTAAAGTATTCCCTTATAGTTTAGTTTTACAACCAAAAGCATTTTTTTCTTGAATGATATGCCATTGACTAACTATATCTTCTCAATATCTTGCAGGATATGGCATGTGATACATTTTTGAAAATTGTTCAGAAATGCAAACGCAAGTTTGTTATTGTTCAGGTGAAATCTATTTTCACTTCATAGTTGTTATCAATTATCTTTAAAAATAATGTACATGCTTATAGAGCGGTTGATCTACTGCTTCAGGTTGGAGAAAATGAACCATTTGTATCTGAACTGCTTTCAGGACTTCCAGCTACTGTTGCTGATCTTGAGCCTCATCAAATTCATATATTTTATGAATCAGTACTCAATTTTATGCTCTGGTCACACTGTCTTTGGTGAGCTATCTATTTATGATGTTTGTGACGTTGCTCCTTTTGCTTTGTATATTTCCTCAGGTTGGTCATATGATTCAAGCTGAATCTGATCCACAAAAGAGAGATGAATATCTGCAGAGATTAATGGATCTACCCAACCAGGTATGAAAACCAGAGAACTAGGTTTTTTTTTCACCTTTCACTTTTCACCTCCATATAGAATGGATTCATGTGTTTTGGTGCATGTTCTATATAATACCATGGGACAAAAAACTGTGTTTCAGGCTCCACTATTTAGTGTTTTCTTTTCTTTTATCTGTACCACATGTTAAGCTCTGGGATTTCTTGATGTACTTACAGCTGTTAATGCCTTCCAGCTCTACTGCTAATGGTCTCTGTTTTATGCTGGTCACAGAAATGGGCTGAAATTATAGGGCAGGCCCGCCAGAGTGTTGATTTTCTTAAAGATCAAGATGTGATCAGGACTGTGCTTAACATATTGCAGGTATAGCTTTTGAATGTGTGACACTTTATTACTGGAAACTGAGAGGCATAGTGGTTTTCAGTTTGATATCTTTTTGATATGGAGGTAATATAATGTGCCGTGTACAAGCTTGGCGGTTTACATGTTGATACGGAACAAATGCTCACATTGACTCACGACTGTTGGGCGTTTCTCGTGTGTCACCTACAATTTGTACTTGAGTAGTGGCTGAACCCTCTGTTGCAGTAAATGCATTCTTGATGTGTTTATTCACATTACTATTATTTTGCAGACAAATACAAGTGTTGCAAGGTCTCTTGGGACATGCGTTTATTCACATCACTATTATTTTGCAGACAAATACAAGTGTTGCAAGTTCTCTTGGGACATACTTCTTATCACAAATTTCTTTAGTATTTTTGGACATGCTTAATGTGTACAGGTGCATTCTCATTTGCCGTTGTAGTTTCATTTTGAACTTCAGTTCAATTACATGCTTGACTCTGATTTTGCCTTAGTTTTCTGTTGCTGTTTTTTACAGAATGTACAGTGAGTTGATCTCAAGTAGCATTGCAGAAGGAGGCCCCTATGCATCTAGAACTTCATATGTGAAACTTTTGCGGTGCGTTTCACTTATTTTATATCAGATACAAACAGTACAAAATTTTTCTAGTTTTTGATGGTTGTGGAGCAGGTCTGTCAAGAAAGAGACACTTAAGCTCATTGAAACATTTTTGGACAAGGCTGAAGATCAGCCACATATTGGAAAGCAATTTGTGCCTCCAATGATGGATCCTGTTCTTGGCGATTATGCAAGGAATTTGCCTGATGCTAGAGAATCTGAAGTTCTATCACTTTTTGCAACAATTATAAACAAGTATGGTGCTATTTTACTCATGCCTTGCCCCCTTTATCTGTCAAAAAAAGTATTTAGATGAGTGTATGTGCTACTTTTGTTTGTTGCATGTGTGGTTCAATTAGTTGTTACTCGCTACAGGTTTGGGTTTAAGATTGATGGATGCAAGTTGTGTGGGTTAATATGTTATCTAATTGGATAAGATATTTGCATTTTACAGGCATTCCTAGAATAGTGGTAATCTGCATGCAAGTAAATTATCAAATCAGATCTGGAAAATGTCCTTAAATATGGTGCCTATCAAGAGTATGTTGCTAAAGTAATGTTTTCTGTTTGGTTTCATCTTCTGATATGTTACTTTTCCTGGTTTATTGGCCAAGGTACAAAGCAACAATGATAGATGACGTACCTCGTATATTTGAAGCTGTTTTCCAGTGTACGCTGGAGGTAAGATATACTTTACTGCTTTGATGCTCATACATATCATTTACTTCAGTCAATTTCTTTTTGCTACTTTATGTTACCTATAACAATTATTGACATGCAACATTGCTAGGGCATTTCAAACAAGATGAACTTTGAAAGTTTTCTAAGATGGCCGTATTAAATGTTAGAGCCTTGTTATCGGCTAATACAGGAATTGAACTAATTACCTCTATTATATACTAATTTTTATAATCTTGGTTTGAGCTAATAGGCTAGGAGGTCGTTTGATTCTACTTCTTCTATTTTCTGTTGCAGTTTGCAGTTTGCAGTTTTGAGTTTTTTATTTTTGTTTTTCTTTCAAATAAAAACAAAAATCTATTTGGTTGTTAAAGTTAATGTAGTTATATTTTTATCACTGATAATAATTACATATTAGATAAAACATAAAAATAAATTATTTTTAATTAAATAAATTTATTTAATCTCTTATATAATATTTATTAACAAATTATTAATAAAATTATTTATTTTATTAAAATAAATAATTTTAAATTACAATTTTTTTATAAATCAATATTTATTTAAAATATATTTTAATTATTAAATCAAAATTTATTTGAATATTTATATATTTTAAATTTAATTATATATTATTTAATTATAAAAACAAATAAAATAAATTATTCATAATTTTAATTTATTAAATATATAAATATGATGTTGAATTAAATTATTCATATTTTATTAAATAATTAAATAATATATATTTAAATGATAGTAAATCATATTATGAAAAAAACAAAAACCAACTTTTATGATTTTCATAATTTTTAAAATTGGAAGAAACCAAAACCAAAAAGAGAAATTAAAAACTCAAACAAATAAGATTTTTTACTGAATTGAAAAACAAAAACTAAAAACTAAAAATAAAAATAAAAACAAACACCCTATTTTAACTCTTGTTGTGAAAAATTGATCAATTTATTTAATTTTTATTTATTAATAATTTCTTATAAACTAAATATTTTAAAAAAATATTTTACAAATTTTTAATTAAACTTTAAATTATTGAATGAGTAAGAATTATCTATTTTAATTATATTTTAAATTATTTTAATCCAATTTTATGACAGCCTAATATCGACCGAAACTTTTAAACTTTAATTTTTTTTTGGACCCATTTTCACTTGTAAAGGAAGTTTCAATTATAAGAATCTGTTAATAAGGCCTAGGTCTTGTAAGTATGTATTCATAAAGTCAGTATTCATATCAATTTGTCTTCAGCTTGAAGTCACCATTTCAAAGTCTAGCATTGGTCCTTGGACATATCTGAAACTTTGCAGTTAAAAAGCAATAAGATTTGTGGTAATGAAAAAGGAAAGTCTTTGTCTTGACATGTGAAGAAGAAGAAGAAGAACGTAAAATAGAATTAAGGATTGGAAGAGAAAAAGAGTGTTTCTGACTTGGAATGTTTAGAAAATTGAGGAAGACAGAACAGAAGCAGAAGCAGACACATTGGATTCTACTTTGACTAAAGAAAGTAAAAAACAGACATTAGCGGAGTTCAAGACTCCTCCTTTTACTCCCTCTGGTCTCCCTCTGGTGTGTGTGTGTGCATTCGCCATTAAAGAAGCACTCGCAAAAGTTCTCATCTTTCTCTGTGTCATTACTTTACTCCTTTTATTATTACTCATCACTAACACCAACCCCATCTCTCCTCTGACCCCATCATTAATGTCTACTTCTTCTTCTTCTTCTTCTGATTCGAGAGCTTCGAATGTGTAAACTCATTAATACTCTCCCGCCCTTGTCGCTGCTTTTTCCGGCGAACTTACCGCCTTGATTCCTTGCTTCTTGGTCACAGAACCCGAGAACAGTACACGGTACACCCTCCATTTATTGACACCATCACCACCAACACCACCACAAAACAACAACTTGTTTATTTTGGCTGTGTCTGAACCTTTTTCTTTTCAAGTTCGAGCCTTTTTCGCCTGTTTCTGTTTCAATACCACTTTCTGTCCTGTTCCTTGTTTATTGTGTTTGTTGGGTCTTGAGTGGATGAAAGGCGAGTGCTTTCTCGTATCTCTTTGTGTGTTTTGAGTGAGTGCCACCGTTTTTAGTTTTCTCCATTTGAATGTGAAAGAGGAAAGTGGTTTTCTTTTTTGGTTCATTGTAGGTGAAGCATTCTCTGTTATCATTCGATCTTTTTTCTTCTGTTACTCTTGAAAAGTTCAGCTCTTTATTGTGTCCTGCCTCTACGTTCTTACGAGAGCAGGAAAGCTTCCATCTTCTCATTTGTGTCCAAAAAAATCCCTCTTTTTCTATTCCGAGTAGTATCCTCCATTAATACTTTGCATCCGAAGCTTCCCTTTTGATGAAATTTGGTTTTGTGTTCTATACCCTTCAAACCCGACAAGCGTTTGGTGTCATCATTACTTGTCCAGATAATTTCTGTTTTCTGTTTCGATGGCTTTTTGTGTACCAAGTTCTATAACCTCTTGTTGTAATGAAGCCTTAAGCTCTCAAAAAAAGTCCGACCTTTGATCAAGTTCTGGAGTTGTAAATTTGAAGATGCTACCTTTCAAACTCTTCCTTTCTTTTGTTTTAGCTTCAGTGTTTGCACAGTCATTGGACCCGACATTGAGCGATGATGTCTTCGGTTTGATAGTCTTCAAGGCTGGTCTACAAGACCCCGACTCTAAGCTCATATCATGGTCCGAAGACGACGACACTCCCTGCTACTGGGTCGGCGTTACATGCGACCCACTATCTCATAGGGTCACAAAAGTGGTTCTTGATGGCTTTTCTCTTTCTGGGCACATCGGTCGTGGACTTTTGAGGTTGCAGTTTCTTCAAGTTCTGTCCTTGTCGAGCAACAACTTCACTGGTACTATAAACCCGGATCTAGTTCGACTTGGGGGTTTGCAAGTTGTTGACTTGAGCGACAATAGTCTCTCAGGGACAATCCCTGATGATTTTTTCCGGCAATGTGGGTCGCTTAGATCTGTTTCTTTTGCTAGGAACAACCTTACAGGGCAGATTCCTGATTCGTTGAGCTCCTGCTTGGCACTGTCAACTGTTAACTTTTCATCTAATCAGCTTACTGGAGAATTACCACCTGGTTTGTGGTCTCTAAGAGGGCTTCAGTATCTTGATTTGTCTGATAACTTCTTGGAAGGAGTAGTTCCAGAAGGAATGGCCAACTTATATGATTTGAGATTGATTAATATGCAACAGAACAGGTTTTCTGGTTCGGTTCCAGCAGACATAGGAAGGTGCTTGTCTTTGAAACAAGTTGATTTTAGCGAGAATTCTCTGTTCGGCAGCCTTCCTGAATCGCTGCAGAAACTTAGTGCCTGCAATTCTCTTAGATTGGGAAGAAACTCACTTACCGGTGAACTTCCTGGTTGGATTGGGGAACTTAAAAATCTTGAGGCTTTGGATTTCTCTAGCAATAGATTCTTTGGTAGGATTCCAGATTCCCTGGGAAGTCTTTATTCATTGAAGGAACTAAATCTATCCATGAACCAGTTTGTTGGTGGGTTGCCTGATTCTTTTGTTAATTGCGTCGACCTTATGAGCATAGATGTTAGTCAAAACCGTTTGTCTGGTCATATTCCTTCATGGATTTTCAAGATGAGCTTAAGAAGTGTGTCACTTTCGGGTAACAAGTTAAGTGGAACATTGAAGTATCCTTCAGTTACATCCATGACAGCTTCTCTTGGAGGTCTTCAGGTACTGGATCTATCTTCAAATGCCTTATCTGGTGAAATTCCACACAATATTGGGGTCCTAAGTGGCTTGCTGCTCTTGAATATATCCAAGAACCAGCTCTTGGGTTCTGTTCCATCGAGCATAGGAGAACTGAAGGCAATGCAAGTTCTTGACTTGAGCAATAATAGGCTCAGCGGACCCATTCCTTCTGAGATTGGAGCAGCAGTTTCACTCTTGGAACTCAGGTTGGAAAATAATGTAATGACTGGGAAGATTCCGATGGAAATAAAGAACTGCTCCTCTCTAACATCTTTGTGAGTTCTTGCTTGCTTGAGTTTCTTGCTTTACATTTCTGTTTTTTTGGTTATTCCCTCTGTTGCTTCCAAGTTTTTGGTACTGGTTATGAGTAGTTGTGATGCTAGTTGTAGTTTAGTGATTTTGATTGACATTATCACATTTAGAGCTTACACTCCAGGGTCTTGACCGATTAGCTATTGGTTTACATGTATGTTTTTTTAATTGTGAATCGCTTAAATGTCGTGCCCATATTATTCCTGATCAGAGGCTGAACCGTTGGAGTTTAATTGTTAAATGTGTTTTCACATTTATGTGAGTCATCGTTAGCAACCTTATTGACAACTTCAGGAGCATATGGAAACATTTCTAGGATTCGTATTGATCGTAGGCTTGTCAAACTGAAATATCCATATAATACAATGTCGATGTAGTGGCATTTGTTTTGATATTTGTATAACTTTCAAACTGATCATAGGCTGATAATTCAAGTAGGTGTCACTTGATGAAAATGCTTGTGTTAATATCTCCTTTTCTTAGCTTGTTTTTCGACTCATAATTTATCAGCAGTTTCTAGTTGCAAATTCTAACTTTCCTCTTGTTTTCTGCTTGAAAATTTTCAGGATCTTATCTCAGAATAATCTCAGTGGTTCAATTCCTGCCGCCATTGCAAATCTAAGCAGCCTCCAACATGTTGACTTGTCTTTCAACAACCTTTCAGGAAGCTTACCCAAGGAGTTGACAAATCTTTCACACATGTTATCCTTCAACATCTCCCATAACAACCTAGAAGGTGAGCTACCGCTCGGGGGCTTTTTCAACACCATTTCCCCCTCATCTGTCTCTGACAATCCATCTTTGTGTGGATCTGTTGTCAACCGCTCATGCCCTTCAGTTCATCCAAAGCCCATTGTCCTCAATCCAAACTCCTCTGGTCCCTCTCATGGCTCTTCTTTAAGTCAACGTCATCGGAAAATTGTTCTCAGCATCTCCGCCCTTATAGCTATTGGTGCAGCTGCGTTAATTGCCATTGGTGTGATAGCTGTTACTCTCCTCAACATCCATGTGCAGTCCTCCAGGTCACATTCTCCTGCTGCAATCACACTGTCAGGTGGGGAGGATTTCAGTTGTTCCCCTACTAATGATCCCAACTATGGAAAGCTTGTTATGTTTTCTGGTGATGCTGATTTTGTTGCGGGGACCAATGCACTTCTCAACAAGGATTGTGAAATTGGTCGTGGTGGGTTTGGAGTAGTTTACCGAACAATGCTTCGAGATGGGCGTTCAGTTGCTATAAAGAAACTAACAGTTTCAAGCTTAATTAAATCCCAAGAAGAGTTTGAGAGGGAAGTGAAGAAACTCGGAAAGATCAGGCACCATAATCTTGTGGCATTGGAAGGTTATTACTGGACTCCATCCTTGCAGCTACTTATTTATGAATACATTCCTAGTGGGAGTTTGTACAAGCATTTGCATGATGTACCCGGTACAAACTGTCTCTACTGGAGACAGAGATTCAACATAGTTCTAGGAATGGCAAAAGGTTTGGCACATTTGCATCGGACGAACATCATTCACTACAATCTAAAATCAACCAATATTCTTATAGATGATTTTGGTGAGCCAAAGGTTGGGGACTTTGGCCTGGCAAGGCTGTTGCCAATGCTAGACCGTTGCATCCTAAGCAGCAAAATCCAGAGTGCACTGGGCTACATGGCTCCTGAATTTGCTTGTAAAACTGTGAAGATAACAGAGAAATGTGACGTGTATGGTTTTGGTGTCTTGGTATTGGAGGTGGTGACAGGAAAAAGGCCGGTTGAGTACATGGAGGATGATGTGGTGGTGCTCTGTGACTTGGTGAGGGGAGCATTGGAGGATGGTAGAGTGGAGGAATGCATCGACGGTAGACTTCGTGGAAATTTTCCAGCAGATGAAGCTATTCCGGTGATAAAACTCGGCCTTATTTGTGCTTCTCAAGTACCATCTAACCGCCCGGACATGGAGGAAGTTGTGAACATTTTGGAGCTTATTCAATGCCCTGCAGAGGGCCAAGAGGATATGGAATGAATTGAACTTGTATAGTTCGACAACAAAACAAATATTGCTTCTCTCCGGTGAAGAAGAATCCGTAAGCAGAAGAAGAGGACATATTGAATTCTGTTGCATTTAGGTTCTTGCTTGGACAGAACAAACAAATAAAACTTTTTCTTTTAAATATTTCTTGGTTTCTGTTGTGATGCTACCTGTTCTGTTATTTCTGAATTCAATCCTGTTTCGACTGGATTCCTTTTCACCGGCTCAATATGGTGCTGTTTACCATTTTATACAAGTTGTATGTTTTTACATTATGGACTATACTAGACTGAAACTTTTTTGTATTCATTACTTCACTGAGTTGCTGGGAATCTGCAACTAATTGTTCAATTCAAATCATGAAAGGCTTAGGGGAGTAAAAGGTAATGCAGTGACTAGTTCAGGAACAAGAAAAAGAAATAAAACCTGAATGTTTTTCTACATTGTTTAGTGTATTGACTCTTGGAGAAATGTTCTGCAAATTGGGAAAATGAGAACACAACAAAAAGCAGCAAGTGAACATCTGTCAATAACATGATCATCAAAGGCTTAGGTTTAGGCTATTCCTTTATTCATACTCCAAAGCCTGAACTTTACCCTTTTTTGGCTAAAAAAGCATATTCTTTTCTCAAATCTATAATCAAAGGCATACCCTTTTGTGTGTATGGATTGTAATTGATGTCAATATACAGTAATAACACAACCAATTTGTGTGTATAGGTTGTAATTGATGTCAATATACACTAACACCACAATCAATTTGTTATCGATTGTAATTGATGTCAATATACAGTAATAACACAACCAATTTGTGTGTATAGATTGTAATTGACGTCAATATACAGTAATAAGACAACCAATCTGTGTGTATCGATTGTAATTGATATCAATATACAGTCATAACACAACCAACTAACTCCATGAATGCTTCTACCAGACAAGGTGTCTTCTTCTGCAGTATCTGCAAGTAGAGTTGATGATTAACGCTTAGATGTCAAGTTTAAAACTTAATCAAATCGTTCCTTGGACCCCGCAACGCAGAAACAAAACTGAATGAGGAGGTGGAGGTTTTTGGACATCATCAAAGCAAATCACATGGGGTTACTGAAAAAAGCTCCTGATGCACTTTTTGGAGTGGCAAAAGTTAGTGCATGGCAATCATTTTGTGGTTTGAAGTGGCAACTTTTTCATGGTTTTCAATGCTCCTGCCGTGTGAAGGAGAAAAAGTTTTAAGCATGTTCTTGCAACATAATGCGCCTTAAGCACTGTATCATTTCACTTCAGACAACTTGTCAGGAGAAGCCAATGAAACAAAGAGTTGTAAATGGAAGGTTCTCAAACCATAGGACATCGCATCTGGCAGTTGATCCAAGTCCCTTTTCAGAGCCCCAAAACACAGATCTTTTTTTTTTTCAAATTTATAGACTTGTCCCTGTAAATTTTTGGTAAAGCTACATATTTGAAGCTCAGGATACAGGGTTTTGGTCAGAGGCACTCTTCTGCTGTAAAGTGACTAAAAAAGAAACACACAAAGGTTCCTTCTTTATCAGTAAGTTGACAGTTGAATCATGCACAGTTTACACACTTCACACTGTCCAAAAGTATTGGGCATAACTAGAAATTCTGTCAGGGGTTGAGGAGGAACCAAGCAGAGTACATGGGCTTCCAGGCTTAGTTTGAACTGATGTGGTACCTAAAATACTTTAGTATCAATGCATAACTAAGTATTCCAACTGAGGCTTATGACAGACGGTAAGGAAACTTTATGCAGATGCACAATACGATATAAAACGAAGGCAAATCCAATATCAACTCTATATGCAGAAAAAATCCGACTCTGCAGCACAGACATTTATTTTGGATTGAATGTGCAGTGTGGATTTCCTGCTTTAGACTGAGCAAAGAGTTGGAATCGACTGCTAATATCCTGTAGGCTGAGAAAAACGAAGATCCGACCCGGATTGCCGGATTATACCTAATTGTGCAACAACCTCGACAATTTCCTGCTTTACAGATACTCCATAGGTAGATACACACTGGCATATTAAAGAAGCTACAGACGAAAAATGTGGAGTTCAGTTTAGTGCTTTACCAGAATGGAAAATGTAATTGGACATGACTAACATACAAAATACGGGAATATTCCACTCAGATGGGCAAAATTGAAACAACATTTTATACTTAACTGAAGGAGTGCCAAAAAAGGAAAATGCAAAAATCTGAAACTGTAGCCAAAATGAATGTACATGTTACAAAGCAGAAAGACGTATCACTTCTTGACCTCAGAAATGAAATAGCCTCTCTGACCCGTTGCTTCCGTATAACTCTATGAATGTCAACCTGCAAGTGGAGGATGGTTTATATTTCCCTACATCTATTTTGTATACGTAATCTTTTCAATTTTCTTCCACCTTCGATCATACTGCATCATTTTTTTTTTAATCTTCCCATGGAAAAGGGACCCTAATTATCCCAGTCATTATCCCATCCATCTCGGTTTGAAGTTCGAGAGCTAAGGCCATTGGCTGAGATACTTCCTGTGTGACGTGCAGCTGGTGACTTCACCGCACTTCCATCATCCCAGTCATCATCCCAGCCTTGATCCCAACCTTCTGCTGTATCAGCTTCATTTACCAAAACAGATTCTGAAATACCCATTTCAAGCTCCTGATATGGTATTTCATCCTGTCGTCTCCTCTTTCTGAATATGCAACAAGCCCACGTTCCTCCAAAAATCACAACTGTTACAATTAGGAAGTAGGCACCATTGACTGGTGTAACTAACTGGTCATAAGAAGGTAGTCGCAAATAAAAATTCCCTTGAGATGTACGAGCATTTAAGTGCAGACGGCATTCCCCATATCTCGACTTCAAAACTATACCAGAGCTGTTACCCAGAGTTAAATTCATCTGAAGCCAGAAAGGAAATCTTAGCTGTGAAAATGATCAATAAAGATATACATAGCTGATTAATTGCAAGTGTTCAATCAACAACCTTCATTTTAACAAATTTGATCTTCCTCATATTAAAATTTTATAAGCTTTCACTTTGTATCAACAAGCAATCTTTTTTCTCAGGATAGTCCAAAGCAAATTAGACTGAAATGACAAAGTAAGCAACCGGACCTTTTTAGTTGTGTGCTTGGATAGTTCAAATGAAGTGTTTTCAGCAGGATTTGGAGCAGAAAGATCCACTTTTAAAGTTTCTTCTCCTTCATTTTGAATTAGAATAACCAGTTGTTTTGAACCTACTCAATAAAAACAGAAATGAAGGTTAGATAAAAAGCACTTTAAATCAATGACCAAGTTCCGGCACAAATAAGTAGAATGTTGTATCTATAGCCATAAATCAAATTATTTCAATAAATCAAATCCTCACATGCTATACAAAAACCAATCGTCACTATTGAAATGGAGTGATAGCAGATTTGGATACTATGGGCGGGATTCAAACAAGTACAATTATACTCTTACCCTTGCTATTCACTACTATACATATCATATCATCCGCACCAATTTACATAATATAAAGTTGACAGAAATACGTCCACTAAATTCTAATCCCTAAATTCTCATGGTTTTGCAGAAATCAAAACAGGTTTTTACTCATATAGCAAACTCTAGCCTACATAAATACATAAATGATGTTTCCTTATATATGGGTATGTGTATAGTTTCCAACTGCAAGTGTGTTAGTATGAAAAACATGAAGAATGAAATCCATTAAAAAATGAAACCAAACATACGGGAATGATGTTGTGAAGTGTAATGTCCTCCAGGAGAAAAATGTTAAGGAATACTTGTAAATCTAATAATACCAGTCTAGTTACCGGATCAGTCTTCAAGTATGACAACTGTAGAGTTCATCGAATTGCGGAACCATTTATCCACTAGCTACTATCTAAAAAAGGGCAACTAGTTACCATCTAGAAAGTGGAGGATGGGACATCTAAAGGTTGACCCATCTATGATTACATATGATACCAGTGCAACTAGAGCAACAAGGATACTCGATTTTCTTTCAAACGCTTAAGATTATGCACAGCCACAACCAACTAATACTCGTTCTCCTCTGCTATCCTAACAAGGTACCACTACAACCAGCAACACCTTGTTGTCCCATAATGCAACTAAAGCACCCATAGCTTGGCATCCCTGAGTACAACTAAACGCCATTTAATGGAACCATCCAATTTCCATATCAAGATCACTTCACCAACCCAACCAAAAACTTGCAACTTGCAGCATGTCTACGCAACTATACATTACAGCAGTTATGTGAAACAGTACAAATCACACAAATCATGGTTCACCAGTTTCAAAACAAAGAATGCAAGCGGTCAACGATCTTAACTAAGAATGCAAGCGGTCAACGATCTCTGGTCCGAGCATCTGTTCAGCACTCCGGTACAATTCTCGGCAACTTCCGGCTGTGAATCCGTGTTACTCCTTTCCCCACCTTTCTTCTTTTGATTCTCTTTTGCTCCATTATCCTTGCCACCATCCGACTTGGATTGAGGAGGCGGGGCCAAAGCTCTTGTTTCATTGACGCTATTGGAATCAACCTTAGTTGACTTGTCTTTGGGCACCTTCGGATCATTAGAGTTAGTCGAGTTTGATGTCTTGTTACTCGCATTTGGGACGGGACTTGGCGATGGAGAAACCTTGAACCAAACGAACAACCAAAATTACGGAAATCAAATCAAATACGAATCACAAAACAACTGAAAAATTTATATTAAGAAACAAAAAACAATTACTTGGATTGAGTCGGTCCTTTTGGTACGAGATGATTCGATCAAGTGACGAAGCGTCGAGAGGAAGGAAGCGTTGGAAACATCCAACGCAACAAAAAGCACCAAGATTGCAACCACTACTCTTCCATTAACGCCACCCATTACAAACCCTAATTTCCCCAACTTCTCTCCTACTGATTAGATCCCAAGATGATAGCTTTTTGCCATGATTCTTCAAAACTTGAGAAACCAGATCGTTTATTCTTCAAAAGAAATAATTTTGAATCTACAGAAACATTCAAAAGAGTGTATTTTACGCGGAGGTAACATCAGAAGACTGAATACAGGTTGAAAACTGAAGTCTAATAGAGTTAAGAGTAGTGCAAGTTGTAAAATTGACATGTACTGGGGAAGATGACATGTTTCAATCATGGACCTTTTTAAGTAACAACAACCGGAGCAACCGGCCCGGCCTAACCCGATTTTTTAAATATTTAATGTAAAATTTTGAATTTAAATATTAAATTTAATTTAAATAACCTAAATTCAATTTAACAACAAAGTAATGGTTACCGTTCCGTTCCGGCTGAAAACCGGAACCGGAACGGGCTTAGGAATACCGGGTCTCGATTCCGGCCGGTTTCGGTCGGTACCGGTCGGTACCGTTAATACCGAAATTTTGGGGACCGTTCAAATTTCAAACCTCCAGGGACTAAATTGCAAATAAAAAAAATCAAAACCTAAAAATCTACCCGCACCCCCACCCGGCACCCGACCTTCTCTTCTTCTTCGTTCGATATCTCTCCTCCCTCTCGCCGCTGCTGGCCCGCTGCTCCTCCCTCTCGTCGTCGCTGCTCCTCCGTCGTCGGATCTGGTGTCGTCGTCGTCGAATTTGCTCGTCCCTCCTGTCCTCCCTCCTCCCTCCTCGGATCTGCTCATCGCTCCTCAGATCTACTCCTCCCTCCTCGCCGCTCGTCGCCGGTCTTTACCGCCTGCTCCTTCACCCTCCTCGTGGTCGACGCACCACACGACCACCGAAGAAAGACCCGACGGTCGACCATCACCGAAGACCTGATTGTTTTGGGTGTATGTTTTTGACTTTGTGTTTGATTTTTACAGGAATTTTGTTGTTGATTGCTGTTGTGATCCTAGATTCGTAGGTGTTGCTGAGTTTATGAAAATTTGCTGTGGTTGTTTCTGCCGAGAATGAGGGAAAAAATGGTGGAATTGGGGAAAATCCGAAAATGGTAGAGGTTGTGACTTGTGAGATTGATTTCGGATGAAGGTTTGATTGGGGAAAAATAAGTTGATTTTGGATGAAGGTTTGATTGGGGAACATCCGAAAATGTGAAATTGAGTTTGTGAAGGCTTGAAGGTTGAATTGGATTGATTGAGTTTGTAAAATTGAGTTTGTGAAATTGAGTTTGATAATTGAGTTTGAAATTGTGAAATTGAGTTTGTGAAATTGAGTTGAATTGAATCCCATTTCGGTTGTTTTGATTGAGTTTGTGAAATTGAGTTTGAAAATTAAAATTGAGTTTGAAAATTAAAATCAAAGCAACACTTAAACCAAATTGAACAATTGACAATTAATTGATTAAATGTGAAATTAATAATTAAATGTAAAATTGATAATAAAAATTGATAATCATTAAATGACACATTTTTTATATTTGTTAAATGATTTTTAATATTTGGGTATTGAATTTTGATAAATAATTAGTTAAGTATAAAATTATGGAATTGGAATGGAATAAATTAAATAGAATTGGAATTGGAATTTGGATTGATAGTAAAGTATACAATACAGTTGCATAATATATCAATATGGACTATTTTGCAATTTTTAAAAAATTTAGGGGCTATTTTATAAATTTAAAAAATATTCCGAAACGGTACCCGGTACCGGCCAGTACCGGTACAGTTCCGTTCCAGAGTCCAATTCGGTACCAAGTCTGGTACGGTATTCATAACATTTTCCTCACCACATTCTGAGTAATGCATGAATCTGCTGACCATAAAACACTTATATAGTTGACTCAACCGATAACAGTCCGAGAGGGGAAAGACAAATAGGGACAAACAAAAAGAACACCATTATGCAGCCCGAATATACATTTCCATTTGCATGAATATCTGCATTTACGTCACTCGTCCACAAACTTGAGGGTCGTATTAGTTACGTGTTGTTTTCAGATACTTAAAAACTGCATGTGCCTATCTGTAATCAATTGAATTATCTATTCCCTTTGCTATTTTTCTTTGGGTAGGAAAAATGGACATAAAAAAGGTTTGTTTAATTAAAAATTATTACGCTAAAATTAATTAACAAACTAAATCTTGAAATCTTTTTCATCCTGATAAAATATCTTATCCTTACCATTTGAACAAGCATTAAGGTCACTGAATAAGCATTCAAGCATTTGGAGGGCCTATAGAGATAACCTGTCTCATAATCAGAAATGCTAATCCTAGTGTTCAACGAAATATGCAAAACCAAACTTTTCAAGCTCTTTAGTTTTGACATTCATGAATAATAAAGTGAAATTGGAATAGAATTTCGCGTTAGCATGGACCCAACCCATCTCAACTCTCATGTACCTGTTTGTTGTTCATTGGGGTCCACATGTTTATAGCACATTTAGCTACATTTGACTAAAGTACGATTTATGAATAGAATTTGGCTTATTGTGAAGTCTCAACTAATTAGAAAGTTGAAGAACAGTAGTATTGATGATTATGTCCTTTTCGATCCCCTCAGGATATTGGCACAAATTGCGACAGCTATCTACTAACAAGGAGTAGGGCATGGCTAATGACGCCAAATAATCAACTCCATTAGGGTACCCCAAAAGTTGTAACCATCCATTAAATTGTAGCACCAGTCGTGGGTCCTTTTGGATTCTCTGCAGTCTGTACTTTATCAGAAAGGAAGCCTCGGATTCAAGCTTTTGAATCCTCCTAATAATGCCTAACTAATCGAATATATTTATCTAATTTGACACGATTTATTAATATCAGTTAGCGCTGTACCGACATCAACATTTAATTTATGACAAAAGTTTATGGGGCTAGTTGTAATCACTAGTGATTTTGTTAAATATAAAGATAGAAAACGACTACAAAGTTGCCTTCCTGATAGTTTTAAGTACTAATTAACACAACTCGACAGAATATACACCTATGAGAGTATAATCCTGGGTACTAGGGAAAATATGTCTCTTCTCTGTCAATTATTTCTCTCGCTCGACTAAACTGTAAGGCACATTACGACTATTAATTAATCAACTTAACCACCGTCACCTTTCAAAATGGACATGTCCAATCACTACAACTGATCAATTTATTGGCTATGTTTTAATTGGCAACCATTTCTAAATTATCGCTAAAAGATTACGTTTAGCGACAAGTTAAATGTTCATCGCTATAAGTAAACGGTTTTATGAGGTTTTAACGAAACATTAAAAAAGCGAACATCTTTTATGATGATTACAAAATATTGTCACAATTGCATCAAATTTTAATGGCATTTAAATAATTTCACCACCACAATGAAAGATTTTTGCGAAGAACAAAAGTATCATCGCCAGATGTAGAGGAAATCAATGTACTTGGTATCGATTATGGCAAAGCATTGCAAATGGTTGCAACAAATAGCAACTGAAATATATATTGCATCGCCAATAATCGCCTTTTTTGCAACGATTAGTCGTAAGGGACATAGAAACATAATATTGAGCGATGATAAAGGGAAACCATCGTAGAATTTATACTTAGTGCAACAATATTGGTGACAAGTTTCTGAAGCATTCAGATGTTGCCACATATGATGACTATTTATTAGATTCGTCGCAATTGTGATAGCATTTTGCGACGATTATGAGTTATATTTTTCATAAGTTTTTAGGGAAATTTTGATGAATTTTTGTAGGTGATAGTATTGTTAAAATTAATAATATTTGAAAGATAGTTTGTTAATTCTAAGTGTACTTAATAATCGTAGTTAAGATTAATTATAATTGACATTTTTATAATCCTAGTGAAGATATCTTTTGTTGTCAAGTTATTTTCAATGTTTAAAACATATTGTTGAAAAACACATGACAGGTTATTTAAAATATGAAAAGTAATTATATTTTGGACTTTAAAATAATTATGAACCAAAAATTTTAAATTTAATAGGATTAAAATATCATAAATTTAAGTAAAGAACTATTCTTAATGATTAATATTTAGTAGCAGTAAAAAAATTATTAATAAAAATTTTGAAAATGATATCAATATAATATAATGATATATGATAAGTAGTACAAGATTTTAATTAGAAGTTTAACAATTCTTACAGACATAGAATAACAATAATAACAATAACAATAGTAGGCAACCTTACCCCTAACTAGTAAAGAGGTTCTTTTAAAAATTCTTACAGATAGAACAATAAATAATAAAGTTTCAAGCTGATTCCATTGACAAAGAGTTGAAATAATCATTTTTTAATATTCTAAATGACATGATAGTCGGTAAATGTAAATGACTTCCCTATATATGGATTCCCAAGAAGGGTTCTTGCACGTTCGAAAGACATGATGTGATTATTGCTTGCCTTCTTTGGATATACCACACGATTGATAGCATAATGCAATAGTCTATAGTTCAAGGGTAAATCCATTGCCTCAAAAGGTGGCGAATGGTCAGAACACAATCTAGCAAGTAGATCATCACCCTTTGCTTCAGTGTA
>JAOTIZ010000005.1:1136550-1158759 GCA_027123425.1 Erythroxylum panamense
TATTGTATTCATTATGGTTATTAGTATTAGTATTAGTATTCTTATTATTACTATTGTTATTATTATTATTATTATTATTATTATTATTATTATTATTATCATATAATTTGTTATTATTATTAATATGTATAATTATGATTATACATGTTGTCTTATTTATTAATTCAAATTAATTTTGTTGTTCATGTTATTATTATTATTATTATTCAATCTTAATTTGCACTTGTTATTATTATTATTTGTTCACTTTTTAACTAAAGCATCTCATTCGTAATAAACTTATCAATTCATAACACATTGTTAATCATCCTAAGTATCAGGGGTATTTTTGTCATTGACATAATTTTTCCGTTCTATCCATCGCAACCAAACACATTCTGTCACAGACACGAATACAATTTTTTCTGTTCTATCTACCATAATCAAAAATCTTACTGTCTCCAATTTCTGTTCCGTTCTGCTCTGTTCTGTCTTTAGCTACTGTCGACCATCCACAACGAGAAGTAGCGAAGAATTAGACTTCCCTCTCTTTCTCCCTATCTGGGTCGTCAGATGTTGTCATCATATCCTCCACCGGTCCAAAGAGTTCAGTCTCCTCCTCCACCCTTTTTCCAACCCGATACTTGTGCCAACAATCACAACAAATTCTCAGGAACCAAGCTTCTTCACATCCCTAAAGCTTCAGTTTCCGCTGCAAATCGAACAGGAGCTAAACCACTACAAGGTCCGTGTCTTTCCGACGAAGGCGGACCCAGAATTTATGGTGGGAGAGGTAGAGAATCGCAGGTGCAGAACTTGGTACGTGCATTTATGGTGTTGCCTTGCAAGGAAGGAATTGAAGTTGCCAACATTTTAGGAAAAGACAGTTGGACCATATCCGACTTCAACGATCTTCTTACGGCGTTAGTCCTCGGCGGAAAACCAGACCTTGCCTTGAAACTGTACACTAACCTATCGTGCTATGACATGGTGCCAGATTCTAGGACGTATTCGATCATGCTTAGGTTTCACTGCATGAGAAATGAAGTTGATGAGGCTAAGGTGGTTTTAAACCGGATGTTACATAATGGGTTGAGCCCAGATGTTGCAGAATTCACCACACTCATCGATTCACTCTGCAGAAGGGGTAAACAGCAGACAGCTTTTGAAGCTTTTGACGTCATGAAAAGAATTGGGTGCAAGCCAACTATTCAGACGTACAATTGCTTATTAAAGGGATTGTGCTATGTGGGTAAGGTGGAGGAAGCGTTTGAGCTACTGCAAAACATCAAGAAGACAGGGTTGCAACCAGATATCTATACGTACACTACTATGATGGATGGTTTTTGTCAGGTAGGTCGATCAGATGAGGCCACGGAGCTACTTGATGAAGCTTTGAAGATGGGACTGAACCCAACTGTAGTCACTTACAACACACTGTTTAATGGGTATTGCAAGGAGGGAAGACCTGTGGAGGGGATTCGTGTTTTGGAGCAAATGAAAGAAAGGAAATGTGATCCTGATACTATTACCTACAGGACCGTGCTGCGAGGTTTACTGATCTGGGGAAAGATTAGAGTGGCACTGGAAATTTACAAAGAAATAGCTCAGAATGGTTTCGTAATGGAGGACAGGTTGATGAATAGTCTAGTTAGAGGATTGTGCAAGGGATCTTTGAAAGAACAAAGCCTACTAGATGATGCCTATGAGTTGTTCGATAAAATGCAGAAAAGCGGATGTTTCATAGAGCAGAGCACGTATGTTATAGTGATTGAAGCTCTGTGTATGGCCAAAAGGGTAGATAATGTTCTGGTCAATTTGGAGGAGATGGTCAGGCTAGGTTGTATTCCAAAAGTGATCACTCTAAACAGGGTTATTCAAGCACTTTGTTCTCAAGGACAAGTTGAAAATGCAGTCCTGGTGTTAGCTCTTATGTATGAAAATCACAAGATACCAAGTGAAATAACCTATAACCTTCTCGTCAATGAACTGAACAGACAGAAAAGGTCTCTATGTGCTTGTAATGTCTATGGTGCAGCACTGGTTAGAGGTGTCATTCCTCACATAAAGCCACAAAGATGAGTAAAATGCTCTATACAGTTGGTTCTGCAACTCCAATTTCCAACAGAGTTCTGAAGCTAACAAAAATGAATTCAGTGATTGATTTCGGTTTCAATTCCAGGTGAACAACACTCCAATTCCAAATACATGAAGAATGTTTTTCATCCTACTCTGTTCGATTTTCTCAGATATAAAGAGATGCTGATTTCTGTAAAATTTCTCAAAAGTGTACATGTTCAATAGGTTGTCCAATTCTAAGCTAAAACTCCATACTAAAACCTAAGCCCAGTCTCATGTAATCTCCAGTTTTTGTATCCACCAATATCTTATCACCTGTGTTAACAAACACTGGGACATTAATGATTACAATAGTGTCCAGAGTTGCTGGTTTTGATCTCCGTGCCATGAAATGTTTATCCTATATTTATCTGTAACAGAAAATTGTTTTGGGGAAGGGGCGACCGAAGTCCGGCCAACACGAGCCTAACTCCTTGACTTCGGTCGGGCCATTTCAATATTGTCATTCGTAGATGGGAGCATTAGAAAAAGGAGTTAATTAGAGTTGAAACTCTGCATATCAAGGATACATGACGTGCCTAAATCAGTAGTGCATGTTAACAAATCAATTGCAAACTTCAGTGATTCATAGATAATTGAACAATTGAACCTGAAACAAGTTGCATCTAAAGTATCCCTGAAGAACCCAGATGAAATTACCTTGAGACCGTGATCAACGTCAGCAACAGTCAGCTGTACCGTAATTGGAAACCCAAGAATCAATAACCTGCAAGCACATCAACGATGATCACTGGGCAGCAGCAAATGCAATGAATGGTGAAAACTTACTTTCCCCAGTGGATCTAAGTTTAGATCATGATTCACACGTTTCTGTTCCAATTAGGATATTATATCCACAATTACACTCGTCTTCGATGAAAAACAACCCGTGATACCATGAAAGAAGTGAAGACGCAATTGCTAACTAAACTTGAATACTGTGGAAAAACAAGCAATACCAGGTCCATGTAGCGCAAGAAATTGTTACTGGGACGTGAAAGCGGTGGCGGGAAATTCCGAAACGAGCAGTTTCCACTCAGAATGATAACGATGAAGACGAAGGCGGGAAACGGAACAGAAGCCCCATCTCGAGGTCCCATTCCCATATAGCTTTTGCTTTGGCCCAAGATGGTGATTCCATTAGTCATGTAGCAATGGCAATTTACAGGGCCCGGCCCGGCCCGGCCTGAAGTCTAACCTAATTAAATTTTGCAAGGATATGCAGCCTTTTCTTTGTATTTTTTATAAATAAACTATTTTCGTGATTCAAAAAGAACAAAATTATTTCTCAATTTTTATATAAACAACCTTTTAAATTTTATTTTTGTCAAAATAATTTTAAATTTATTTAAAATTAAAGAAATAGCATATTTTTATCAATCAATTATTCAAAATTTGAAAACGTAGACACAGGCGGTAAATGGCTGTTTTCAACTCGTACTATAAAGTGTTGGGTTATTTACTTTGTGATGATTTTATTGAAAAAAATCGAATTTAATCAAACCTTATCAATTTAATCAAACCTGATAGAATTTGGGCTTAATCCTAAAGCATCAGGCCGGTTGAGCTTAAGGATAAAATCGAGCTCGAAAACAAAATTTCAAGCGAGGTCCGGGCTTGGCGGCCTATACAGTACCCGGCTTATTTTCATTATTAATTAGTGCAGTGGTTAAAGATTTAGGAATCTTAAGACTGAATGTCATGTCTTAAAACCATTTGAAATATGGTTTAATTATATAGTCCTATTAGCCCAAATTGGCAACAAAAAGGATTCTTGAAGATTAGCATGGCGTCTTAACTTAAGGAGTGGGTGATTAGGTAAAGGGATTGACAAGACTGCACGTCTTCGACGGGCTTAATTGTCCCAGCTTAGATTCCATTACATGATAATTAAGTTTGATAAATTAGACCCGACTCAACTTAAAGTCAACAAAATAACATCATTTTAATGCGGTATAAAACTATTTATTTAAGAGAACGAGCTGATGAGATTAACACCTAATTCGATTCATGATTATCTTGACTTATAATCGTCTAATAATTAATCGGTTTATTAATTAATAAGTCAATTTTTATAAATTATTTATTTATATAAATAAAAATAATTTTCTTTTGGTAACTTCTTTTCTGAATTAAACTTCGATCTCTTTATTGAATAAAAATATTATTATTTTTAATCATATTTTAAAATTTTAAATTTCGGTCAATCATTATTATATACTAAACTTTTAAATATTAGATGTTCCATTTTATATTTAATTTTTAAAATATTAATTTAGAATTTTTTTCCACATTCGAAATATAAAGTCAACTATATTCAGGTTGGAGTACTCTGTTCCCAATTAGGATATTTCAATACTGTGTTACTTAATTTTTTTATATAAAATTATGAATGAAATTTAATAGAATATGATTTTTTTGATCTCACAGGAGGTGTCTATTGGATCGAAGCTGGTGACTAATCTCCTTCGCTGCGTGATGTATCCCCTATCAGGAGGCCACAATTGGCCCAGGAATTTGCTACATTTTCAAAGATAGGGATCAAATTTGGAACCTGTTGATTAAACAACGAAAGTATACGCCACCTACACCAACCCGGAACCGATTAATATAAGATTTGTCTCAATCCTAAGGATTATGGACTGATATTTGATATTTTTGTGTGACAAATAGAATCTTTAGCGTCACTTCTACGACTTGTACAACAAATTTCACAAGATCATGGACGTCACTAATAAATCCATGAGATCCAAGTATTCTTGTACAATCATGACATCTTAGGTTAGGTAACGTTTGGTTGGTCGAATCGAGTGTTAAATTTTCACACGAGTTTGGTGGAGCCCAATTCCAAACAAGCCGTCAGATCACACACAAAGGACAATGATGGGGTTGCGATCACACGATCATGATGCTGATCATTATTTTTTGCTCCTCCTGGGGCCCCTTTAACAGGCGACAATGAAATCCTAATCCAGGCGCATTACCCACGCGTGCTGACTGGGTAGTCAGACGTGACTGCTAAGTCTTCGGGCGCGTGAGTTGGCGTTTCTCTTTCAGCGTGGTAGGTACTCTTACCTCCCATTCAGTAATATGACGTCATAAATAAGAAATTTTAAGTTTTATGCATTAATATATATTACATTCCTTTTAGATATTTAATATGAACATTTCTTTTAACCTCTTTATTAATTAAAAATAAGATTGTACGTACTACTGAACTTCTCAAGACTATATGTATTAGTGAGATTTATCGTCATCATCACACTTAGTCTGAAATCTCATAATAAAGTAGAGTCTGAAAAGGTCTGATAGTACGCAGCCTTACCTCTACATAATAAAGAGGTTGTTCCGATAAACGCACATGCAAATGAGACAATATAAAAATGATGCAAGTTATAGCAAAAAAAAGATTAAACTAGTATGACAAATTATTATATCAATAAAATTACAATAAATATATAAATAAATATAAATAAAAATAACAAGGTATATCTGATGTAGTCCAAATCTGTGAGTACCTAAGTTTTGTCGTTGCTGTATCTCCTTACTCAATCTAAATATTTTCTTGTATTAATTTTTTATTTATTTACTTGTCTTTTATCTTGTTCAAATATTTATTTATTTATTTTATCTTTTGCTTTTCTCTTTACCTTATTTTGTATTTATTATATTATTTTATTATCTTAATATGTATCTTTTACTAATTTTCTTCATTTACATTTTATTATTATTTTTTATCAAAAATAGTCTTTCTATTAGTTAAAATAAAATTGGGTACTTCAAGACCTCTTCAAATTTTACGTATTAATAGAAGTAAATGTCTATTTATTAATGGTATTAATAAATATAATATTTTAATATAATTTATATATTTTAAAAAATTAATAATTAAATTAATGTGCACTATTACATTAAATGAAAAAACCTACCAACAAAATTCCATTCAACGCAAATGACTGTTATTATTATCGTTAACTAACACCTGACATTTAAAATTTCGGTTGGAAGAAGGACATTCTCGTAATTTTACCCTCTTGCACTCATTACATGCGTTGATATTAATAATTCGGCGCCTTAGTGGCGCACTTTACGCTTCCCCCATTTTTATTTATCATTATTAAATTTTAATTACTTACAGATATGGATTATTGTAGTCGTCCACGTCTCTCTTAATTGCAATTAATAATAAGACACTAACCTCATCCATAGATTCCATACTTTTATAAATTATACCAAAAACATCTTATATTTTAAAAAATTATAAAAATTAATTATTTCGATCCAAAGAAAATAAAATTAATTTCATGTGTGTTTCAATAGGTTGTTTATGACTTGAATTTAAATTAAATTTTAATAAAATTCAAGTTGAATAACTCGAATTTTAATAATTCAAATTTTAATTAGATTACAATTAAAATGATGTGAATTTTGAAATTAAAGATAATATTATTTTGATAATTTAAATTCATGATTTATAAAATATGTTATTCTATTTAAAATTACTTTATTTCATATTAGTAAATGTTACACTATGTTTGATTGAGGGTTTATTAATTGAATGAAATATAATATAATATTATTTAAACGTTTGAGAGAAGAGTTTATAATAGAATATAATGGAATGAGATGAGATGAAAGATGAGAGTTTCATGTTACATCTTATTCTATCATAAACAGTAAAAATGAAAAACCTCCGATCTAGGAGGTTTATGATGAAATGTAAAACGACAAACAACTTTATACTGTATCATATTATAAACCCTTTATTCAAATAACATTTCACTATATTATATTATGAACTCGTTAATTCATTCCAAACAACAATTTTTTAATATTACATCTATTTACATTTCATTCCATTCAATTTCATTTTATTAAAAATTTTACGTCCAACTAAATATAACCTTAGTCATTGTGTGAATATCAACAAAATCAAATTAGTCATCAATAGTATAGGTTGAATGGTATTATTTTGACTCAATAGCCTCTATGTTGAAATAGTCTCTCGAATTTGACTCAATAGCCTCTATGTTGAAATAGTCTCTCGAACAGTTAAAGATAAAATTGCATATTATAGGACTTTCCCAAACCTCGCACGTCATACTAAATTGTTGTTATTGTTATTGTTGCAGACTCGAGATTGTTCAAGTTGAATCATTCTCTTCAATTCATGCAATCTTAATTTATTAAAATTTAATCAAATCAAGTTGACTACTACCTTAATTTAATTATTAAATATCTTATAAAGTGAATATTCATTTATTTATTTAGAGAATGTAACTTATTGCTTAAAAAGTAATAAAATTAACAAAAGTAAACAATAAAAAGAATTATTTTAAAATTTTTAAAATACAAAGATTTTTTTGAAATTTATGAAATTATTAAGAAAGTTTATTTTAAAAACCCTGATAATTATATATAATTCCATTTTTGAAGGGTAAATGTGGAAGGAAAGAAAAACGGAGAGGACTTAGCCGTTTCTTGAAGTATCATCGTGCATGCATTTGTAGTTGTTGTTGGTATGTTACCAACCAAACGCACACACGCGCTCGCTCTCTCTCTCTAAACATTCTGTTTTCCTTTTACTTTGCATGCACTTGTTAATTTCTCTTTCCTCTCCCTGAACTGAACTCCACGCCGTCGTTTCGCTCCTCCGGCCACCCTGCGCCTACTTTCTGCCTACCTGCCTCCCGTTGGTTAGTTATTCAACGTCCATGAGATGAGTGAAGCTTTCATCGCCGACATCGAATGAGCTGTCTCTGCTCTACCTAGAGTCTGAAGCGGTCTTGGAGGACCACACGACTAGGGAGAGAGAAAGAGATAGGTCAGTCAGTCAGTTAGCTTCTGCTTACTTTATTTTCTTTCTCGTCGTCCTCGTGTTGTTATTATTGACCATTTTAGTTGACCAATCGATTTTGGGGTTGAATCATTGGGGAAATGGATTTGCTAGGGGATTTGTAATTGGTGATTGGATTGGGCTATTGAAGCTTAAAGATGGCCAACAACTCCATGTCTAACACTTGCATGAACACGTTATGCGGAGCTTCGACGTCGACCGGGTCGATGAAAGGTTGGGCTCTGCGATCTGGAGAAGTTGCTACTCTCTGCAATAAGTGCGGGTAAGTTTCTGATTTTCTTGCTTATGCTGAACTTTACCTCTCATTTATTTCTTTATTCTTGTAATACTTAACTTTGTCAAAATGAAACATAGAAATCTCTCGAATAGCTCCTTGTGAGGATTATGAGATTCTGCTTACGTCGAAGTTTTAGCATTACCTTTCATTATTCGGTATTTGCATTAATTTCTTTATCGATTAAATTTTTTTGTTTTGTTTTCCTTGATTTTCTATGGAAGTAATTGTAATATTTTTAACAGTTCTCTCTTTTTTGGTGGTTTTCTTTTGGGACTAGGTCTGCATATGAACAATCGATTTTCTGTGATGTTTACCATGCAGAGGATTCTGGATGGAGACATTGCTCTTCTTGTGGCAAGGTAAATTTTGATGGTGTCTCTATCATGTTATTTGTAGTTTTTAATCAAATCACGATTTAATTGAATTTGGCATTTGCAGCGTCTCCATTGTGGATGCATAGCTTCCATGTTTCTCCTTGAGCTACTTGATGGGGGTGGTGTGAAATGTATAAGCTGTCCTAAAGTTCCAGTAGACAACTCCGTAAGTACAATCTCGGCTTAATTATATGTAATACTTGAAACGTAAAATAATTGGTGACATCACACTTTAGGCGTATATGCTCTTGTTAGCTTCAAACATACAATAGTATCTAGTTGTGAGAGTTGTAACTATTTGTTTTAATTAATCATTTAAACTCCCCTGCTCTATCTCCATCAATGCTTGTTATCACTAAACCACATCCTTAATATAAAAGCAACAAGGATATTAGCATGACAAGTTTGAGGTACTTAAGAGTGATTCTTATAGGGTCAAGATTCTTATTTTCTGGTCAATGTTTTACAATTTCTTACAATATGGCAAAAATCTGCTTCTTCCTAGCACATTAGATTATTGCTATACATGGGTTTTATGCGAGTTTGTCAAGTATTCACTGTGAGATCTGTATTTGGATAGGATAAGGGAGAAGAAAAGTCTGATGGAGTTGGAACATCAAAAGTTAACAATGCCAATGAACCGCAATTTACTACTGACTCCCAAAGTGATGGTGAAAGGAAGATAACAAGTGTTGCTGAGGCCGATGGCATGAGACATATATTTCAGTTGCGAAATGGTGAGGCAAATGGGTTCGTTAACCAAATGAAACAGGAAAATATACTACTTCCGGGGGGAGATATCGGAAGCACAAGTTCACCAAAATTTGACCAAGCATCTAATGGATTTTCACAACCTGTCAAGTCAGAGACTGGTAAATCTATTATTGCAGCAAAAGATCTACATGACCCATTGGCACAGACAAATTTGAGTATTACCCTTGGTACTTCTTTAGGAAATCCAAATTTCTTTCCCGGAACTGCTATGGATGAAAGGATGCAAAGTAAGGCATCCTCGTCACTTGCACAGGGGTTAAGGTCCCGCCATCTACTGCCCAAGCCTCCGAAGTCGAGCCCTCCTACCGCTTTAGGGGCAAATGCTGGCATGGTTTCACAGATACGTGTCGCTAGACCACCAGTTGAAGGGCGGGGGCGAAATCAACTGCTTCCACGATATTGGCCTAGGATTACTGATCAAGAATTGCAGCAAATATCTGGAGAGTATCCATCACTATGTCGTTTAAGCATCAAAGTTGCTGCTATTAGCCTGCAAAAAACCATGCGTCACTGTTATACGTATGGCATACATTTCAACTGTTTTAGGAGCCAATAGTTTTCATATTCCATTTCTTAAGGGATATGTTTACGCGATTTCATTTCATCACGTGATTTGGTTCAAAGATAAGCTCTCTATTTATGTTATGGTTGTTCAGGACCTATATAGGCTCATTGTTTTGCGATTGAACATGATTATTCAATTTCTTCCTCTTATTTCTGTTTTTCTTTTTCCCATCCTTATTTTGTCAATATTTTTAATGTCTTTTACCTTTGGTGTTACATATTTGATTTTCAAGCCTGTCTGTCTACTTAGATGATGGTAGCCTTAACTTGTCATCTTATAGTACAAACTCAACCATTGTGCCATTATTCGAAAAGGTTCTCAGTGCAAGTGATGCTGGTCGTATAGGTCGTTTAGTTCTCCCTAAAGCATGTGCTGAAGTAAGTTTTTTCATGTTTAAAGTCTTTTCGTTAGTTTTGTTTACAACATATTACTTGATAATAAGCTGCTCTGCAGGCTTATTTTCCTCCCATCTCTCAGCCGGAGGGCCTTCCTTTAAGAATTCAAGATGTTAAAGGAAAGGAGTGGGTATTCCAGTTTAGATTTTGGCCTAATAACAACAGCAGAATGTATGTTTTGGAGGGTGTAACTCCTTGTATACAGTCCATGCAATTGCAAGCTGGAGACACCGGTATCTTTTCTTCCCTACTGCTCTCACAGTTCTGAATGCAAGATTGACTTGGTAAATAGTATGATATCACAGTTTTGAAGTCTGTCGCATTCCTTTCCTTTTATTCATGTTATGAAAGCTATAACTATAGATTTCGGATTGCCATTCCTTTGCCAATATACTTGTGACATTGTCTGTTCAGTTTCTTTATCATAGCAGAATGAGTGCAATCCATGCCTGGTTTTGTCACCGGTTTATTCTTGTCTTCTTCTAGGATTTTGAAGTTATATGGGTCGGCTTGTTGTATGATTATATTTTCCCTAATGCAGTAACATTTAGCCGTATGGATCCAGAAGGGAAACTTGTTATGGGTTTTAGAAAAGCATCAAACTCTATCACAATGCAGGTAAAAACCAGGTTCAATTTTTGAGTTAATAAACTTGGTCTTGAATATTGATTTTTTTAAATTACTAAATAAGCAGGAAAGCCAACCACCCGCCATTCCTAATGGCGTTTATTCAAGTGAAAGTTTCTTTTCGGGTGTATTTGAGAACCTACCTATAATGAGTGGTTACTCTGGCCTTCTTCAGTCACTGAAAGGAAGCACCGAAACACCTTTAAGCGCACTGTCAAAACATTTGCATTCAGCTGGTGGTGATATAAGCTGGAATAAATCTGAGAAGCTTGAGGACAGGACAAGGGAAAGCTTGCTTCTTCCGTCACTGCTGGTTCCTGAAAGAAAAAGAATGCGAAATATTGGGTCTAAAAGTAAGAGATTGTTGTTTGATAGCCTTGATGCGTTGGAGCTTAAGCTTACATGGGAAGAGGCACAAGATTTGCTCCGCCCACCACCAAGTGTTAAGCCAAGCATCGTCACAATTGAGGATCATGATTTTGAAGAATATGAAGTGAGTTGTGCATCTTAATTACTTAGTTTGAACATGCCTATTCATAAATATACGTGTAACTTTTGGATACTTACAATTTTGAATCAATGAATTGGGTCTGCAAGCAATTTGAAGTTGTTTTTTTTCCTGCACTTCCTTTATGATGTACTACTTGGTAGCATCACAAAATGATACAGGAAAAATGGCAGGCATGCTCATACTGAACTTTTGAAGTTTACAATTATTCCATCAATTGATTCAGTCCTTTACTGGGCAATCTTTTAGAAGTCCCAGAAATTATGAAATTTGCTTAAAAATTCCATGTGAACGAATTTATGATTCTTAGATCTTTTCTCTTGCATGCAGGAACCTCCAGTCTTTGGCAAGCGAAGTGTTTTTGTAGTTCGTTCAATTGGGTAAGGATCCTGTTCATCGTTTGATGTTTTCACAGCTACGTAATTATGGTCATAGATTTATGCAAGCACTTTAGCCTAATCGGGATAGTTTCTGTTTTGGTCATGAAGCAAACTTCTTGATTGTTGGTATTTCTAAATCCTAATAACATAAGTAAGATCCCAATGCTACACAATTTTTCAATGAAAGTTAGTCATTTTCATAACATCTTTATTACAAACTGCCGAACTGCGTCAGGTTCCAAGTTCCTGACAAGACTTATGCTTTAGGTTCCAAAATTCCTGAAAGACTGCTATTCGTTCGGTTTCAGATTATAGTTCTTACGAGTATTTGTGTTTCTGATCCTCTGTTCAGGGGACAAGAACAATGGGCTCAATGTGATAATTGCTCTAAGTGGCGGAGGGTGCCTGTTGATTTTCTTCTTCCATCCACGTGGACATGCATGGACAATGCTTGGGATCAAAGCAGGTCAACAAAACAATCTAGCTTTTTTTATTATTATTGATAATGTAAGACAAGCAATTTCCCGGAAATCTCACAGCAAATAGCTTCAGGTGCTCATGCTCTGCTCCAGATGAATTGAGCCCAAGGGAACTGGAGAACTTCCTGGGGCAATATAAGGGTAAGAATTATAGTGGCTAACAAATTCCCATTTTGCTCTTTCTTCTTTGTTAAATAAACATTTCCCATTTGTTTTAGGCTTTTTCCCTAGAATTGAATAGAAAATATGGTGATATTGTTACATTGTTCTGTATTTTGTATAGATTTCAAGAAACGAAGAATAATTTGTTATAGGCCAGCTCAGGAGAATGAATCATCATCTGGACTAGATGCCTTGGCCAATGCAGCAATTCTAGGAGATGTGAATGATCCCAGCACCACCGCACCGGAGGTTGCTACCACTACCAAACACCCTAGGCATCGACCAGGTTGCTCCTGCATTGTGTGCATCCAACCTCCAAGTGGTAAGGGCAAGCACAAGCCCACATGTACGTGCAATGTCTGCATGACGGTTAAGCGTCGGTTTAAAACCTTAATGATGAGGAAGAAGAAGCGTCAATCCGAGCGTGAAGCAGAAATTGCTCTTCAGAGGAATCAGCATTTATTTGCTCCTAAAGATGAAGCAGAAGTAGAGAGCAGTTCTAAACTTGTATTGGATCCTTCAGAGAATGAAGGTAGGTCAGCGAACGATTTAGAATCTAAAAGCCCCAGCAACCATCCGTCAACCAAAATTCCTGACACCAATAAGGGACATATAGACTTAAATTGCCAACCTGACCGTGAAGAGGAATCACAGGTAGGAATCGGGTCGACCGGAATGAGCATGATGAGTCTTCTTCAAGTAGCAAGCCTTCCACTGGAGACATATCTGAAGCAGAATGGTCTTACAAGCTTGGTATCCGAGCAACAAGCAAGCTCAGCGTCTCATGTGCTCGCACAAACTGGGGAGAGTGAGGGACGAGTCCATGATGATTGCCAATTGGCATCTGGTGGTGTTCAGGAGCAAGAAAGCAGAGGTGAAGATGATAACTTCGATCCTGGACATGATCAAAGCCAAAGCGACCATGCATAGATATAGAAATACAAAGTTTCTTCTTCTTGTATAATCATTATAATTTTCATTTGTTCTTTCTTTTCCAGGTTTGAGATTGCATGCATAGGCCTCTTTTTCGTTAACATGTGTATAATAAGTAACATTATTTTTCTTTCTATAGTTTTTGTATCAAAAGGAGTTATGAGCAGAATTTCATAACATCATCATCCTTCAAAACTCTTTTCTTTTGCTTGCATTTATGAAAGAAAAGGGATTGTCTTGATAGGCTTGGGGTGATAACTAGGGTTGTCAAATTGGGTTTTACTCAATGATTAAAAAAGCCAGTTCAATCGTAAGAATATTACTGATAATTAATAAATTATTAAAATCAAATTGGAAGTCAAATTATTAAAATAAGAGATTTAAAGTTTAAAAGATTATACGAGTATTAAACCAATGTAAAATTGGTTAAAGATTAAATAAAATTAAGGAATTTGAAATATGATTGAAAGAGATTATTCTTATTAATTCTTCGATAATTTAAGAAAAGATATTATTAAATAAAAATTAATCGATTTATTTTAATTTATAAAAACTTATTAATTAATAAAAATTGATTGATTAAATTGATAAACTTTTAATAACATAAGTTATTAAAGTAAATTGAATCGAAAAGTTGAAAACTAGATCGAAAAATTAGATAGTTCAAGATTTTTAAAAGTTAGACAGTTTAAACCACGTGGTGTGGCGTGGTGGTAGCTCACCTCGTTCCTTAACTATGTGGTGGGGGGTTCGATCCCCCACTCGTAAGAATAGAGCGCATCTCGTGGCCAGCCATTTATCACTTAGTGTGAGCTTCCGTGACAAAGGGATTAATCTTCGAGTCCAACTGGAGATACCTTGGTTGTATCTAAATAAGTTAGATAGTTCAAAATTTTTATCAGTTAAGCCGATTGAATTTTTTTAATTGTTAATTAATTTACATTAATTAATTAATTTTTATTGAATATTATCTTTTTCGATTAATTTTATTCAATCATATTTTAAAATTTTAAATTTTATTTATTCTTTAATCAATTTTATAACAGTATAATACTAATTTAATCCTTTAAACCTTAAATTTTTAATTTTACATGTTTAACATTGGTTCTAATTTTTAAAATATTACATTAAAACTTTCTTTTGTCCCCTTCAGTTAAACGTGAAACCAAAGCCCCAGATGCGTGATCAACTTTACTAATGATTGATCTACTTACTATACTACAACGTTTGACTATTAAAAATAATTATGATTTTTTAAAAATTCTATCATCCAATCAAACCACGTCAGTATATTTTAACACATATCCCTTTTAATTGAGATTTAAGGACTTTCGGTATGATATAAAATGACTTTAGCCTCTGATCTTCAATCTAAAAACGTAATTTTAAGATAAAAGTAAGGTTAAAACTTAAAACAGGACCTTAGACAGGATATAATGCCAACCTAAAAAGGACAAAGTCACGGATTAGATGTCTTGTTCTAGTTACCGTATTTTTATCATTTTCTGTTAAATCTTATCTATATATTTATACGATCTTTACATAAATATATAAATAAAATTTAATAAAACATAATTAGAATACAAGATAAAAGATCTGATAAATAAATATATGGATAAAATTTAATAGAAGATATAACTGAAACAAAGGATTTAGAGTTAGGGGCAAATGGGTATATTGTTCTAACTTTTTTTTAAATAAAAAATTATATAATTATAAATAATAAAATATCATAAACTTTTTGCAAAAGTTTGACTATCTTATGATTCTTATCACTTCAATGGAGGTGCCTTTCTTTGAAAACCGTGACACTTTCATGAATTTACTATTTTGGGCTTCAATCTCCTCCAATTTCTCCTCCCAACCCCCATTCTCAACTAGTTAGTCCAACTATTCCATTCATCTTTCATAATCATTAACACAGGGATTGCTTCAAGGAAGGTAAAGTTATGATAAATTTTAATTCATTTAAAATATTTTATTTTTAAAAAATTAATTTAATATTCAAAAATTTAAAATTCATCAATTTTTGATTAAAAAGATTGTTTTTAATGATGCGGTGTTTTTACTAAATATTCATATTTTCAAAAATAGATTTGAAGTTAAATACATAAAACAGGAGTTTTAAAGTTTAAAAGGTTTAACTAGTATTAGGTTATTATGAAATTGATTTAAGATTAAATAAAATTAAACATCAACAACAACCCACAATAAAAGTCTCGTTAAATTGAATAAAATTAACGAATTTAAAAAATGATTGAAAAAATTCTTTCAACTTATCAAAAAATGTAAAGTTTAATTAAAAAATAGATTGTCAAATAAAAATTTATTGGTTTGTTTTAATTTATAAAAATTGATTAATTGATCAATTAATCAAATAAAATCAACAAAAATTATTAGACTAAATCAAATTAAAAATTGAAAATCGAACTAAAGAGTTAGCTGGTTCAAGAATTTCACTATAAAATTCAAACCGATTTAGTTTTTAAAACATTGCTAAATATCACGTGAATGTCTGTTGGTTAGCAAAAATTAACGTTTTAAATTAAATTGTTAAAGTTCTAAAATACTAATCACTCAATTAAAATTTTTATATTTAATTAATTATGATAAATTGTAATAAGGATAACAATTCATTAAAAAATAAGAATATGTTGATATAGTTAAGAGATTCTCCCCAAATCCAAGTAAGAAAATGTCAAATTATAATTTAAAATAAAATTTTAAATTTTTTTCTTATAGTTTAAACATAATTATAATAATTATAAATAATAGATATCATTATAAAAATAAATATAGCTATAATAAATTGCAATACCAATAATTGGCAGGGATGACAATTGTCGACACATGGGAATAAATCCAAGTATTTTTAACGAGTTAGTTTATGGGCCAAGCCCATGTTGACTCAGACCTAACTATTTTAAACAAAACGACATCGTCTTGTTTATAAGGATTGTAAGTAAACTTGAACCTAAGTTATGAATTTAATTAAAAAATATCATTGTATTATTTTAATTTCTTAAAAAGTTATTTTTAAAAAATTTGCAGTTTTAACCATGATTTAGAATTGCCATCCTTAATAATTGGGATTAGATCACCGGTTCTATTTTTACTATTTTAATTTTATTTTAAATTATTTTATCCACACATTTATGTAAGATTTATATAAATATATAGATAAGACAACATTAAAATAGTAAAAATGGAACCACAAACATCTTCCATTGGCGAACACTTTATTAAATATAAGATTGGGTTGATGTCATCAAAAGATTCTCACAAAATGGCAAATATGGAAGAAGTTAAAGGGCAAAAAAGTCAAAAAGGAATGTAAGGATTGCATTTAATAGTATAAGAAGCAGTTAAGTAATAAAAGCTAATTAAATGAGAGTTTAGGTACGTTTGACCAATGCCACTCTCTCTCTCTCTCTCCTCTTTCCCTTTCTTTCCTTTTTTTTTTCAATATTTATTTTTCCCAACATTGATTAAATTAGAAAAGATCACTACTTTTTCATTTCAACCTTATTTGCTTTGTTTGACTTGAAAAGGGCTTTTCTTTGCTCAATCAAAAACCCCCACTTGATTCCATCCCACCACCTACTTGTTTCTCCCTTCTCTCCGCCGGGACTTGCATGAATTGCCGATCTCAGGTTTGATTTTTATTTCTATATTTTTCTCTCAAAATTTGTTCTTTTTCTAATTTTTTAGTTGGTTTTGAAATCATAGAGATTTTCCTTCTGTCCCAAAATGGGTTTCATGCGTTTGCAAGTTTTCATTTTTCTGCGATTTTTGTGGGGCTGGGTTCGTCACTCTAATTCTGGTTGGTTTGAATTCGTGACTTCTTGTAAAGGTCGTTCTTTATTGTTTTTCTCTCATGAAATCTTGTGACCAGGGAAATGAAAACGATTTGTTTATTTGTTGATTTCTGGAATTATATATTTTGGGTATTAAATTTGGGTTATTTGGGATATGGGTTTGCAATTTTTATTTTTACAAGGTCGTTGTGGTGCCTGTAAATTTTGTTTCTTGGTCCTAAGTAGTTTAGTAGCTGAATAAGTTTGTTGGTAGAGATGGTGCGAAGCAGAATGAAAATGGTTAGTGTCGGTTCTTATAAGATTAGGGCACTTGGTTTTGCTTAAAGCATCTGATTTTCTTTTAGTGTGCTTCTTGTTTCTTGTCATCTGATCTTGACTTGCAAACCAAAACTGCAATGCCAAGGAGTTGGTTTTCAACTTCAGCAGTAACTGATACTTAACCATTTATTTTCTTAGTGATACCCATGGGGTATACTTAGAAAGATGGATTTTATCAGACTACCCATGGTGATGGATGCATATGGGGAGGTTTTGGACTGAAAATACTATAAGCTTGGAACAAGTTATGTTGTCTCATGTGGAAAGTGGAGAGTTCTGTTATTTCATGTGGAAAGTGGAGAGTTCAAACAATGTAGTTTGTTTTCCATTTAATTGGAGCAATTAGTATAGTTTGTGCATTGTATGGAATTGCAGTATCTTATACTTCTTTAAGTTCTGTGTTCTTGATATCAGAACTTGTCAATCGAATGCCCCTTGGTTTGCCCAACATGTTTTTCTGCTTCTTCCTTTCCAACATTAAGAATTTTTATGTTGTTGCTTTCTTCTGTCAGAAACCTTGTAGATCTGCTCTTTAGAGCGTTTGACGCAATCAGATGGGTTGCTTCACTGTTTTGAAGAGCAGGAAGAAAAAGCCTGAGCGGTCTGTGTCTGTCAAGCGCATCACACCGAAGGAGCAAACACCAACCACACTCCCTGAGCCTCGGATCCAAACTCGGTCACTGCAGTCAGCACCCCCTAGTTTTAGGACTAGGGTGAAACCTGTGCAACCAGATAATCTAGTAACAAACAATAGAACACGTGCAATGTCTGCTCCAGAAAGTCTTCATGCTGCTGAACAAGATGCTCTAGCAGCAAGTGAGTATGATGAGCAAGAAAATTCAAAGAGCCGAGTTGGATTAGCTACCGACCATCAGTCTCCTACCCCACAACCTCTTCCTCTTCCCTCACCTCCAGGCACTGTTTTGAAGCCTACAAGTAGCTTTAAACTTGGGAATGGTAGCAGTGGCCCTCTATATGCTTCTGGACCATTACCACTGCCTCCTAGTGCAACACAGAGTGGATCATTACGTAGCTTTTCATATGAAGAAATTGCATCTGCTTGCCACAATTTCTCCTTAGACAGATGTGTGTCAGAAGGTCTTTCATCCGTCATATATAGAGCTTCTTTTGGGGATGATAATTTAAAGAAGTTTGAGGCCAATATCACGCGTCTTCACCCATCAGCCCAGGTAACACATGATATTTTTCTTTCAATAAGATTCTTAAGTGTGGATAAGCTTCCATTATGCGGATTTATGTATTGCTTTAATTTTTTAAAATACAGCTTTATTTTTAGAACAAGTCGTGTAAGAGCTTTGGGGGCCTCTTGATGTCCTCTTTTATACGTGCAGCAAAGATAATTTGACAGCCTGCTATGAATCAGTATGGTTGCTGAAGCAAAGTTCACTGTCAATTAACATTTGTCATTCGTGTTAAATGAATCAGCAAGCCCATTCTATTGGATATTCATTTTGTCATTCGAGTTAAATGAATCAGCAACCCCATTCTGTTGGATATTCATTCTTAACTATCTTTACATGCCTAGCCTTTTGTTACATATTTGACAAAAGTTGAGAATTCACAGATTTATGAGGTTTATGGTTTTCCAGGGTTTAAAGGAATTCATAAGTGAGGCTAACACTCTTGCATCTATGCGACATCCAAATCTCTGTAAATTGCTTGGCTACTATGCACGTGATCGGTCAGAACTGCGAATGTTAGTGTATGAGAGACTTTATCATGGAAGCTTGGACCGTCTCCTATATGGAAGGTCAGATGGGCCCCCTATTGACTGGAATACGAGGATGAAAATAGCTTTAGGTGCTGCACAGGGTCTTACTTTCTTGCATGAAGAAGGGCCTTTCCAGGTAATTAGGACATTACACATCCATGACATACACTGCTCGATATTATGAAAATTGTTACTCCTACTTAATTTTCTAAAGGATGACATTGCAATGACTTGTAATTCTCTCATATTCTTACTTTCTAAACACTTGTCGTTTCAATTATCTCCTATTTAATGCTGTATTACGGCCAAAGCTTATTTCTTTTTTGCATTATGAAGGAAAATTTGCATCCTTTTTTATTATCTTAAATGTATATATATATTATGTAGAAGCTTATACAAACATCTGACGTTTGCTGAAACATTGTTGAATTCACAGGCAATGTACAATCAGTTCTCTACTGTCAATATACAGATTGACAAAGATTTTAGTGCAAAGCTTTCTGGGTATGGTTGTGTCGGTCATATTCCTGAGACAGATCTCTCCAGCACATCAGTGGTAAGTTCCTTTTCAATGTCTATTAATTCCTGTTACACACCATAAAATCTGTTTTGGTTTCCTTTGCACCGGTTTCTAGTCGAATCTTTTTCCAATTGAATGCAGTAATGACTATCAAGACCTTTAGTTTGGTTAAGTAGTTATCTTCTTTATTCTTTATACAGGCTGTTGGAAACCTGTCAGTGGAGACACTTGAGAGAGGGTTGTTGACACCAAAGAGCAACGTATGGAGTTTCGGAGTCGTTCTTCTTGAACTACTTACAGGAAGGAAGAATCTTGATTCCCGTCATCCCAAGGAAGAGAGGAACTTAGTTAAGTGGAGCCGGCCTTTCTTAGCTGATGACTGTCGGCTGTCACTGATAATGGATCCTCAGCTAAAAAGCCGATTCCCATCAAAAGCAGCCCGGACTGTGGCTAATATTGCTCTTAAATGTCTTCAGAATGACCCATTGGAGAGGCCAACCATGAGAACGATTGTAGAACATCTGAAAGTCATACAAGACATGAAGTACTCTTGTCGCTTCCCTCTTCAAGAACCAACTGTTGTTGCCAGAAAGCATATGTTGAGATCACCAAGTCTTAATGGGATCATCAACCCAGCACCAAGGTTAAACTTCTCACCTTCCCCACCATCGCAAGCTCGACCATCTCTCTCTCCCACGCAGCCACGTACTTTGCCCATATCTCTTCCTCCGAGTGCTTGTTCCTCTACTCTTTCCCTTGAAGAACTTGAACGGCAGGAAAGCCGGAAGTCATCATCATCTTCATCTATTCGAAGAGCTAGTGTTGAAGGATTCTGATTGTTAATAGTATGCATTTTTCCTTGTTTCTTTTTTTTTTATTGCCTTCTTTATCCCTGTTCTTTTCTTCTGATTCAACAGCATATATAGGAGATAAAAGTGTGATTCTTCCACCTAGTCATCCCTCAAGCTGATTAGATAGAGAGGATGTTGTTTTGTAGATAGATTGCAAACCAGTCCTTAAGTTTGCTGTAATCTACAATCTGGTTTATATGATAAGTGTTCAAGGCTCCTAGTTGTCCATACTCTTCTTCTTTATTCTGATCTTGATCTTACTTTGTGTTGAATGTTGAAGATAATTTGTATTTCTTGTATTTGTGACATAGGAGCAAGGGTTTATATACAAAATTCCTAGGACTATTTAGGAAGTAATCTAGCTATTAACTTTATGAAATCTCTCAATTATAGGAGAGATTATAGGTATAATGACAACAATATCAATGATAATAATACAATATCAATGCTAATAATCTCTGGTCAACACTCCCCCTCAAGTTGGTGCATAGATATCGCACATGCCTAACTTGCAAACGAGATTATGAAATTGTTTGTTGTAGAGTCCTTTGGTGAAGACATTTGCCAGTTGTTATTTGACCCCACATTGAATAATTGCAGAGAGTCATTCACAAGTTTTTCCTTCACGAAGTGTCGATCAATTTTTATGTGTTTTGTTCTATCATGTTGAACAGGATTGTGAGCTATACTAATGGTAGCTTTGTTATCACAATAAAGAGATGAACTTTCTTCATCTGTCAATTGTAATTCATTTATCAGCTTCTTTACCCACAATAGTTCGCACACACCTTGAGTCATAGCTTTATATTCAGCTTCTGCATTGGATCTAGCAACTACATTATGTTTCTTGCTTCTCCAAGTGACTAGATTTCCTCTTATAAGTGTACAATAACCAGTGTTTGACCTCCTATCATCTGAAGATCTTGCCCAATCAGCATCTATAAATGCTTCTATCTTAAGATGACCATACATAAGGTCTTTTCCTGGAGCAGACTTTAAATAGCGCAAAATGCGGAATACAGCTTGTAAGTATGGTTCTCGTGGATCTTGTATGTATTGACTTACCAGACTAACTGCAAATGCTATTTTTGGCCTAGTGTGAGAAAGATAAACGAGTCTCCCAACTAACTTCTGGTATCTTCTCATGTCCATTGATGTACCTGTTCTTACTTGCAGTTTGTGATTGCTTTCGATAGGAGATTCAGCTGGTTTACAACCCATTATACCGGTTTCTTCTAATAGGTCCAGGAAATATTTTCTCTGGGAGATAAATATTCTTTTTCTTGATCTAGCGACTTCCAACTCCTAAGAAATATTGCAATTTTTCTATGTCCTTAATTTCAAATTCTTGTGCATGTAGTTTCTTCAGCCTGGCCATCTCTTCTGTATCACTTCCAGTTACAATAATGTCATCAACATAGACAATAAGAAGCGTGATCTTACCTTAGGAGTGCTTGATAAATAAGGTATGATCCGCATTACTCTGTTGATAACCAAAGGAGATCATAGCCCGATTGAACTTTTCAAACCATGCTCGTGGTG
>JAOTIZ010000005.1:1158859-1172003 GCA_027123425.1 Erythroxylum panamense
AAAGAACCCACCTTGTCCTCAAGGTGGAAGGAAGGAAATTGATTGTTAATGAAGTCAAATTTCTCCCACGTGGTCTCAAAATCTAGTAAATCTTTCCACCGAATTAAGACCTCTAATTCACCATTAATTCTTTTGCGAACTCCCACTAATGCTGCTGGTTCCACCTTCAGCTGCATGTCTTCATCCAAAAAAGAGGGCAAGGGCTGAGAGTGTGCAATAGGGACAATAACTCTCTTAAGTTGGGATACATGGAATATGTCATGAATCTTAGCAGTGGTTGGAAGTTACACTTGATACGCTGCCTCTCCGATCTTGGCTATAGTAGGGTATGGACCATAATATCTTGGGCTGAGCTTTTCATTACTCTTGACGACCAGTGACTTGAACCTGTAAGGCTGCAACTTTAGATAAACCAAATCACCTACCTCAAAAGTCATCGATCTTCTCCTGGAATCAACATATTTCTTCATCTGTTGCTGTGCTTTTAACAAATTAGACTTCAGTTCATCCAGAATTTTATTTATGTTCACTAGTTGCTAGTTGATGTCCTTTACAAAAGATCCTTCATCGGTATACTTGAAAAGAGTGGGTGGTTCTCTGCCATAAAGTGCCTTGAAGGGAGTCATACCAATTGCACTGTTGTAGGTGGTGTTAAACCAATACTCCGCCCAACTCAACCATTTAGGCCACTCCTTAGGATGATCACTCACAAAGCATCTTAAATAAGTCTCTAAACATCTGTTTACCACCTCCGTTTGGCCATCTGCCTGTGGATGATAAGCAGAACTCATATGTAAGGTGATACCCGATTGCTTGAACATTTCTTGCTAAAAATGCTCATAAAAAATATGTCCCTATCTGACACAATTATCTTGGGGAAACCATGAAGCCTCACTACTTCTATAATAAAAATTGCAGCCACCTTTTTCGCCGTATAAGGACGTTTTAGGCCTAGGAAATGACTGAATTTTGTTAACCTATCCACAATGACAAAAATACTCCTAATGCCTTAGGTAGTCCGCTTATAAAGTCCATTGAGATTTCTTCCCACACTTGAGGGGGCGCTTGGTTCACAAAAAGTAATGAGAATGAGAATGAGAATGAGAATGAGAATGTGAATGAATATAGGGAGGAATGAGAATGGATATAATCATTGTAATTATGATGGTTGGTTAAGATGAAGGAATGATTACCATTATCTTTGATGGTGGTTGGTTTGTTAAAAATCTTGAGAAATAAAAATTTGTTAAAAATTTGTTATATATTAAAATTTAATATAATTTAATTAATTATATTTTATACACCCTATTTATAATGATAAAATGTTCAAAATCAAGTATATTGTGGTATTTTTTTCCACAATTTCAAAATTTGTAGATTTTTTTAAAAATTCTATTTGTATTTGTTACCTTTAAATTAATATTATTTGGTAAGTCTGTAATTTATTATGATTGTTTAAATTACTATGAAAAACTGTAAATTTAATAATAATAAACACATACCCTTAAGTCCATTCACCCTCGATGAATAGTCCCATTAAAGACATACATAAAGCCCTTGTACCAGGAGAATAAATCAATGATTCCCATTCGTCTGAAATAGCAGGTGAATAGAGGATTGCCAAGAATTGGGTAATGAAAGTATTACCTCTTCAATGATAGTTTGATGCCAAACGCAAGGTTTCATTCCATTCCCATACATTTTTCTCTATTATCCCCAAAACAAGCATACCCTGAGTAGGGATAGGTAATGGCTGAAGTAGGCCAGCAGGTTTCAAGGCTGAATATTTGTTTTTCTGACACACATCACATCACATGATGAACTGCTTCACATCAGATTTTATTCCCTTCCAATAGACAACATTGGCCAGCCTCTTGTAAGTTCTGAAAAATCCTGAATGCCCTCCTATCGGAGTTGAATGAAACTCACTGATCAGCTTCTGTACGTGGGGTCCCTCTGCAGGCAATACCAATCTATTTTCATAGAGAAGCCTCGAGCCTACCAACTTGAATGGAGGATGACTATCTGGTCGCAACAACAAATCCTGTATAATGTCTTTTAGCTTAGGATCCTGCTGAACCATATCTTCTAGCTGATTCAGTTCTTCGTGATAACCCATGCTCAAAGCCATGCACTCAGCTTCAGCCCTCCTAGACAATGCATCTGCTGCTTTGTTTTCTGATCTAGGTTTGTAAACTATTTCAAACTTGAACCCCAGCAACTTGGTAACCCATTTCTGCTGCTCTTCCCCTAATAATCGCTGATCAGTCAAGAAATGCAAACTCTTTTGGTATGTCCGTATTTTAAAGTGTTTGCCCATTAAGTAGTGCCTCCATTTCTGAACAGCCCACACTATCGCCATCAATTCTCTTTCATAGACAGGTTTCAGTTGATTTCTAGCTGAGAACCCTTGGCTTAAATAAGCCACTGGTTTGCCCTCCTGCATCAGCACTGCTCCCATTCCCACATCCGAAGCATCTGTCTAAACTACAAATGGTTTGGAGAAATCCGGCAAGGACAGCACAGGTGTAGTAGTCAACAACTGTTTGAGTGCTTCAAATGCTTTCTGTGCTGCATCATTTCACTGAAACTTATCTTTACATAACAGATTCGTGAGTGGCTTTGCTATACTCCCATATCCCTTTACGAATCTCCTGTAGTAACCTAATAATCCTAAGAATCCCCTTAGTGCTTTAACATCTCTTGGGACAGGCCAATTAACAATAGCTTCAATTTTGTTAGGATTTACCGATACCTCTTCTGCAGATATATAATGTCCCAAATACTCCAATCTAAACTGCCCAAAGGTGCATTTCTTCAAATTGGCTAGTAACTGATTATCAATCAGTATTTGGAGGACTGTTCGGAGGTGAACCAAATTATCTTTTAAACTACCACTATAAACCAGTATATCATCAAAGAAAACTAAAATGAATTTTCTAAGATGAGGCTTGAATAACTCATGCATGAGGGATTGAAAAGTAGCAGGAGCATTCATGAGTCCGAAGGGCATTACCAAGAATTTATAGTGCCCTTCGTGGGTTCGGAAGGCGGTCTTGGCCATATCTTCCTCTTTCACTCTGATTTGATGATATCCCGACTTCAAATCAATATTGGAAAAGATTTTGGATCCTCCTAAGTCATCAAAAATCTCATCAATACAAGGGATTGGATACTTATCGGGTATTGTCAACTTGTTCAAAGCTCTGTAATCTACGCACAACCTCCATCCGCCATCCTTCTTCCTCACCACCGCTATCCTTCTTCCTCGCCAACAAAATTGGGCTGGAATAAAGGCTAGTGCTAGGTCTTATAACCCCGGACTCTAACATTTCCCTCATTAATTTTTCAATTTCATTTTTCTGGTAATACAGATACTTGTAGGGTCTGACATTAGGTGGCTTGGAGCCAAGTTCCAGTTGAATGACGTGGTCAGTGGCCCTGTTGGGTGGTAGCTTTGTAACAGGATCGAAAACCCTTCTAAACTCCTGCAGTAACCTCTCAATTTCCTCCCCGACTGTAGAGTCTGAATAGCATTGATTCTGTAGCTTATCTAAACTTATCACCTCTCCTTCGACCTCCACAATTTCTTTATTCAACACCGCCTGCCCTCCATATTCCAGAATGAAACCCTCTGCCCCGTGCTGTAAAAGCTTGACAGCAGTTTTGAGAGAGGTTACAGTAGCCCTCGGCACAGTCTCCGCATATAGTTTAATCTTCTATCCACCAATACTGAACTTCATAAGTTTTTTTCCAGTTGAGTAGAATGCCCCCAACATCTCTAGCCATGCAACACCTAAAATAACATCGACACTCTGCATATCAAATGGAAAGAAATCTTGTTTCAACACCATACCTTGTATATTTAGCTCTACCCCCTTACAAATTCCAACACTCTGCACCCGATAGTCATTGCCCAGTCTAACCCTGAAAGGTTTCGTGCGACTAACATCCATCTTCATTTCTTCTACTAACCCCCTTCTGATGAAGTTATGCGATGCGCCACTATCTACTAAAATTATTACCTCTGTTTCGGTAATTGTCCCTCTGAGTTTTAGGGTTTTTGGTCTCAATATACCCTTGAGGGATGTAACCAATAATTCTAACTCAGGCATGGGCTGGGTAGCCTCCTCTGGTGCATACGGGTAGAGACATAGCGCCTAGTTGATGAGTTCATCCTCTTCCTCTTGTAACTCCGCTGGTTGTTCTTCATCAGCTAAGAGTATATGAAATTGTTTTTCCCCGCACACATGCCCTAGCGTGTACTTAGCATCACATCGATAGCAAAGGCCCTGCTGCCTCTTACGTTGCATCTCCTCTGCTGTTAAGCGTTTAAAAGGATAGGAATGCTCTCTTCGGAATACCCTTCATCCATCGCTGCTTGGACTAGCTCCCCACTTTTCCAGCGTTCTGCCTTGTACTAGTACATTTCTAGTGTTAGGGCTCACCGCTGGAGTTGAAGCTTTTCCCTCATCGGTCGACTTGCGATTAGGGTTCCAGGAGATAGGAGTCGGGTTGGGGTCAAATGTTGAAGCTCCCTTCACGCTCCAGCTGCTTGAATCCGACACCCCGAGCCTCCGTAAGTCTTCAGTGACCTGTTGGTTCTTGTAGGCTGATCCATCAAAGCCAAATTTCGGCCTTCAGTCATCTGGGCCAACTCCATCAGCTGAACCAAGGAATCAGTTTGGGCCATCTGAAGCTCAGCCCTTATATCCTCCTTCAAACCATTCATAAACGCCGTCGTTACCACCTCCACCTGCACATCTCTTAGCATTGATGTTACAACTTCGAATTTTTGGGTGTATTCGACAACCGTCCCTGTCTGCTGAAACTTCAACAGCTTCGCTAATGAGTTTCCCACCTTTGAGCTGCCAAGCCTTCGGATCACCACCCTCTTAAACGTCTCCCACTCGGGTATTGGCGACTAGTTTTGTCTCCACTGATACCAACTTAGGGCGTCTCCTTCCATACATACCGCTACCGCCTGTAACCACCGGTCTTGTGGCATCCCATTCAGCTCAAAATATCGCTCCACCCGAAAAACCCAGCCAAAAGGATCATTTCCATAGAACAGAGGGATTTCAAGCTTTCGATGAATCTTTTCCATTCTTATCAGTTCAGTTTGAGCCGATGTCTCTCCTTCAAATTTTTGTTCTGATATCTCTTCTACGCCCCCGGGTACCTCCTTATCCTTCCCCTTATTTTTTGTTCTCTTTAAAATTTCAAAAATGGAGGAAATGTCTTAAGCCATCTTATCAAACTTGGCCTCAACCCCCGCAATATCCTCTACTATCCTCAACATTTCTTTTTCTACATTATCGATTCTAGCCTCCATCCTTATTGATACCATTCCCGATCACAAGTCTGCTCTGATACCAATTTGTTAGAGACCACCTGCTCTAACAAAAGGACAATCACAAGTAGCAGAACCTGCACTAGTAGTAGACACAAACAACAACAAAATAGAAGGAAATATGGGAAAGAGATGAAGGGACAATAAAATTGATATTCCTCAACTAGACTTTGAGAGCTAGCTAAATCTCCAGACAATCACCTTTCAGCCTATCATAACCGAATGACATTCTCCTATTCCATAACAACCTTTTATTCCCCTTTTCTAACTAACATCCACATGACTCACCCCCTTCTAAAATTCCTCAATTTACCCTCACATATTGTGTGAATTGCTAGACTTCGTATTCTTCCTCTTGTTGTATTTCTGCTGGAATCTCGTCTCAACATAAACAAGTTTGGATGACGTTTTGCTAAAATAAAAAATGAGGGTTGTCCTAACCACCAATGCCACTATAGAATTTTCATATTAATCACATCATTTTCAAAAGACGCTAGATTTGCAATAACTTATTATTTCTACTTTCTACTGCAATAACTGATTATTATTTAGCAATTATTAACTATTTATGGTTTGACTGCTAATTTGTTGTTAGTAAATACTTTTTCTTCCTGTTCTTCACATTGTTCTCGTTGAACTTGGATTTACATGGTCGAAAGACTGACCAGTGATAGTGAAATGTGCCTGTTCATACTCTGCTAAGACAGTGCCTTTGTATGTGTTGTTGCTTTCTGATCATGGCTTCATGCCATCCCAAGATCACGTGAATTTGCTATACCAAAAACTGAGAAGATAGTAAAGCAGCCGTTGATGTTCCACAAGTTTGTTTCTTGTTGCCAAATGGTATTCGTTAAAGATGAACACTTGTCTAGCTTTTGCAGTTCGAGTGATCAAGGGGCCTTACCTGAATCCACAAACATAAGTTAAAGATAACATTTTTTATTAAATGCCAACAACTTCAGGTCACCTAAGCCAGAGAAATTTGGTAATGTTGGTTTTGGTTGATTCTGATATTTTCATAGGTATCAAAAGGTTCAAAACAGAGTACATGGCGTTTCTGCAGTTGTGTAGTAGTTGAAACCGGAGCTTTGTCATGGCAGTAATTGCCAAGTGTCCACCAAGAAACATAGAACACATCATTCAGGTGCAAGAGGTCCGTCAACGGTACACTTAACCTCAACCTCCATAACCATAATATAGAAACGTCCTGAAACTACAATTCCTTGGTCTGTTTCTAGGCATTCTTGTTAGTCCTGTCTTTTATCTAATGGGGTCATGGGGATAGGTTACTGGTTCAACAACATCCACATGCAGGATAGTTCATGCTAATGTAGCTTCAGGCAATGACTGGAACAGCTTCACTTCTTACATTAAGTGTTACATCACATTCATTTATAGTTCTAAAGAGACTAGAGATCTTTTCTGGCCAAATTCTAATCTTACTAAACTCAAGTTAATCTTGTTTCCCCACCTGATATGATGTCAGAAGAAAATAAATGATTCAATAAGATGGTGACAGTAAACTTCCCACTAAATTCCAATCTGCAAAAACATGACAGAATCAAAGATATGTGAACATGTGAGGGGTTGCAAACTGTTTTTTAAGCAAAGGGGATTTGGTACTAAGTTTCCAAGTATTATAAAGTTGTTAATACTCAGGATTAGGTACACAGTTGCTTCAGTTACATCTTACTTTTTCATCTCCTGCTTTCTTTTCATCTCTATTTACATCTTGATCCCTCCAAAGGGCACCAGGACTTGCATAAGAGTTAAGCCCCTCCACTTGGCACTTCACACCACACGAGTCACCCTTCGATGAGAACAAAATATCAGAACAGATGATGATGAAAAAGAAAGTTGAAGATACACTGGTCATTGGCTATACAGGAAAAAGAAAAGTAAGGTAAGGACAGCTGATAAGGTATGTATGTTCCAGAGTAACAACAATCTGAGTCTTCTCCTGTGTCTTTTTTATTCGTTTATCTGAGCATATAGAGGACCAGTTCTGATTAAGAAAACTGGAATCTTGCTGCCAAAAACGGTCCCTTTGATTCCGAAGACAGCAACAATTTACCATTTCTTTTGCCTTATCCTTTCCAGAAAGCAGATGCTTTTCACTGTCCCTTTCTAGTTGGAATCTCTACAAACATTTGTCAGAAGTCTCAGAACTCAAAAGAGAACCATACCCTTTTATCCATTTCGATTGAAGATCAAGTTCAATCCAATAAAAGAACATAAGATTTCTCCGTTTTTAACTTCTCTTCAGCAACAATATCTATAGTGTTCGTTAGTGCTCAGAAGTGAGACAACAAAAAGAGAACTCTCGTACCACACTACACTCATGGTGAATATGCATCGCCGCCAGCTTGACTCCGACCCAAGTATGCCGCCGGCGAATCGTACCGGAACACATGATACGTACGCTAGTGACACGAGTTTTGACACCAACATGGTGATCATTTTGGCAGCTTTGTTATGTGCTCTGATATGTGCACTTGGGCTCAACTCTATAGTGCGATGTGCTCTTCGTTGTAGTAGGAGGTTCGCTTTGGACACACCAGAGCAGACAGCAGGGAAGGGCCTCAAGAAACGTGAGTTGCGGCAGATTCCGGTGGCAGTTTATGGGACCGGAGTGAACATACCAGACACGGAGTGTCCGATCTGCTTAGCTGAGTTCGTTTCTGGAGAGAAAATTCGAGTGCTTCCAAGATGCAACCATGGATTTCACGTCAGTTGCATAGACACATGGCTTCTGTCACACTCGTCATGCCCCAACTGTCGCCATTCTTTGCTTGAACATACGGCAAGTTCCGGTCCTTCTCGAGGGTGGTTCACCGGAGAAAATGAGCCGGAAACTGATAGGGGTCCGCAAGGGGACGTTGTTGTAGTTGTTGAAGGGTCAGGTTGATTGATCTTAGGCAGTCAAGTTCGAAACTTTCGTTGTGTTAAAAGAGTTAGTTTGATTGTATCTCAACAGAGTTGTAAGATAATACAGAAATTTTGCAGGCCGAATTGGAAATGCAGGAACAATTTCTTCATGAAGAGTTTTCTAAAGTTTGCAATACTGATAAATATATGATGATTTATAAGCTTGGTTCCTCTGGTTGGACATGGCTTTCATGGAAGTTTAGTGCTTTAATCAAGCCAAGCTTTTATGTCAGCTTAGTATATCAGAAGAAAGTACTGCATAATCGAAAGTTGTCAACTTTGTGGCTGATTTCTGCTGTTTTTGATTCACTGGATGATCCAATTCTGTCTGTGCTACTTAATCTGATATATATTTTTGTGCAGATGTTATATAAATGTGTAAATGAACTGATTAATGGAAACAGAAATTTTAATTTAGTCCACACATGTTTATGTGAATCTTGAACCACCGAGACAGAATATCTGCTTCAACCGACTTAAAAAGACTATCATAATACACTTGCTTTTTGTACTGTTTAATATTGGAGTAGTCGACCTTGTCACTGTCACTATCATGTTTAATATAAGAATTCTATCACCCACGACCTCGAAGAAGCTGAAGCAAGCTAGCAAGCATGCCGGTATCTGTACTTTTTGGTCTCCTCCAGGAGCAATCGCTGACAAACTACAGACTAAGAGCAGGTCGCTTTTATAAACCTGGAACCTGAAAATCCTGAACATTCTGATAAGAAAAAGAGTTAGGGGCAATGCATGTGATACAATTTGTGAGAATGAACCTCTTTTAAGTGTTGAGCAGCTTGGAGTAGGAATTCAGAAATTGGCAAAACTGATCCATTTCAGGATCTTGACCTAACCTCAGGGATGGTTTCATGTATAGATGGTAACAAGAAATAGGAGGAAGGGATCAAAACAGCCTACTGCAAATAATATTTTTCTCCAAGCAACCTTAAAAATTGCTTGAAACTTGCACATGGGTTCATCTCACTCTTCACCTTTAATGGTTTCCAAGGAACATAACATTCTGTAATTGTCCAAAGACCTAGACCCAGTCCTAACAGATGAGCTCACCCATAACCTGGGCTAAGTTATCCACTTGATTTAGGCTTGAATCTATGCAATGAACTCTACTCTTTGTTTGTTGGAGACCAACTACAACTATAGAGCCCAATTTGTAGTCAAAAGTTTGTCTGCCCACAGGAGTCCATATGATGGGATCAGCAAAAGCAATGTTGTATGAAAACTTGAATGGTGAATTTCTGGTAAATTTAAAATTTTAGTTAATATATAGTTAAAAATAAATTTAATTAATAATTTTTAATCAATTCAAAATTTTATTTAACACAAAGGTCTGGCATCCTAATTAATTATGAGATTCCAAGTTGATAAATTCTAGCATTCCAGGGTTCTGCAGTTCCATCTGCTGATAAGATTTTGATCCAACCTGATTTCTAGCTTGCACTAACACTAAATTCCCCATTGCAGATATCCAGGAACCATCAAAAAGATCTCCAAGAGAGTTTTCTTATGCCAAATCTTGCTTGTAGGACAACTAGCTACTTGAATAGGATATGGTTAACTTTCTTCTGCAGAATTTACGAGCTTATGTCAGAATTGAATTACTCCTGTTTTGTTCTTCATAATGATGTCTCTGCTTCTTATTAATTGCCGTTTTAAGCAAACTAGCATCATATTACATCCCCAACAGTAAAGTTCTTATCTGCCAGAGCAGTAAATTTATCTTTACCCTCCATTTTAATCTACAGAAGCATTGGTTTCATCGTAGTCTGACATAAATAAATCCATATATCCAGTTTATTAGATCAACTAGATGCCTGATGGTGATGAGAAATAGAAAAGAGTGGATAAGATTTTCTATTATAACATAGAATGACTAGTACATACTCAGGGATACCTGACATAACATGTCTTGAAGAAAACTGAAAAAAGAAGAGAGAAGAGAAGAAGACTCGCTAAAGATGGAGCCGTGGAAGAAGGACAAAGCTATGCAGTACAGTGCATCGCCATATCTTATTATTCTCTCACAATATACCATCTCCTGAGCATGTAACTAGGAGTTTCTTTTCTCTGTTGATCACTTCATTTCACACTGCAAAAAGAACAAGAACATGATCAAGTTTGAAACTTTAGCGGATGGACAGTATCAGAAAATGATAAATCAGAAAAAAAGAGAAAAATTTACGTATTGCAGTTCACGGAGTTGCTGATGGGGTATCCAATATTGACGTTGCATGCCCTGGGAAGAGCAGCTGCATTGCCTTGCTTGATACCTGGGATTCTCCCGGAGGCGTCTTTCAAGCACCGACAAGCAGCCTGGCGGTCAGCTGTGGTCTTTGCAGCGTTGACAAGACCTCTAACACCATTGCAGCAAGGAACAGGGACTGGACCACCATTCCTGAGGTATCCAAGGCATTGACCTAAGCCACCGGTCACTTGACTACATGAAATAGCAGCTTGAGCAGCCATTGGAGCTGCCACAACCATGCACACCAGGAGGACGCACACCAACTTGAGAGAGGCCATGGCAGTGAACTAAAAACGTATCAAAACAAAGCTCTGTGAGATAGTGCTTGATTGCAGAGAAGGGTTAGAGTAGTATTTCCTGAGTAGAAACTTCAGCAGTTGTGGTGTTTATATAGAAGAAGTTGGAGGTGTGAAACCTATAGGATTATAAAAGAAGGATGGCGGATTGGTTGGTCGTTGGGCCCAAATTTAATGTTGAGATGGGAACATTTCATCTTTTTTATGATGTACAGTAAATTTTTTGTAAGACCAAGAAAATCTATATCAGGAAGACAGTTTTTGAAATGATCAAGAACTTCATCTGCACAATTTATTGATTGGAGAGCATACCAAGAAGATCTGAAGATCTGATCCTTTTCTAGATCAACTCATCAGAAAGGAACAAAAGGGTACAACCAAATCATCCTCCTGCATTTTGCATTGCTCTAAATTCTATCCATTTATTAAAAAAAAAAAACAAGACTCAGAATTACTAAAGAACAAATTATGCAGAAAGCTTTTTTATTATGCAAAAGGGCACACCCAAATTTACTATTATGCATTAATCAAGAACTTGATAAAGAAATCATTCGATAAGAATCTCAAGAATAACAACTGCACGTTGTGTTAGATATAAAACAAAAAAGACTCAAACTTTTGAATCAAAGATAATAGAATTGGTGAGGCACAAGTTCTGCAGAAAAGTCCTTTCCATTTCTTTGATTTGAGGGTACCTGAATTCAATAAAAACACCATTGAAATGAAAGAAACTTTGATCTTTTTCTTGTTCTACTTGTAATGTTACTATCATCACTCATTCACAATCAGATTTTCTGTTCCAGTTATGATATTTGTAACTGAAACGAAAGGACGGTTTTGGTGTAAATCACTGAAGCTTTTGTATGAATGAAAGTTAGTGACAGATAACTACTGCGGCTCCATCTGCTGCATCGTACAAAAATGGTCCACCATTGAAATTTGAGGGTAAGATAATATCTGAGGTCGATCAAATACATCAAAGTGTCAGTTCTAATAAACTATGCACCACTCTAATCACATAACAAAACAAATTTTCATTTTTTGAGGAACATGGAAAATGTTTAAATGTTACTCTTTCAATGTATGTTCCTATCAATCTTTTCAAAATCAGACTTTAAACATTCAATTCATATTAAATTTTTAAAAATTTATTTTTTAAAAATAAATAAAAATTAAATAATAAAATTATCTATATTTGATAAAAATTGGTCAATTAATTAATAAATTTATTAATTTTTAATAACAAAATTATTAAATTAAATCAAACCGAATAATTAAAAATCAAGCTTAAAAATTAACTAGTTCAAAGTTTTTATTATAAAATTAATTGAACTAGTTTGATTTTTAAAATATTGATCCTGATCTTTATGCTTAGTTCATAACGATTTTTTTTCTTCTTTTTAAGTTATGTTTATGCATAATTTTTAATAATAGAAGAATATATAGTAATTATTTTACAGTCAAGAACTATAATAATAGGGATGAATGTTTTTTAAAATAAAGGAATAGGTTTGATTAATCAACACTTATAAATCATATTGTGTCTCAATTATTTTTTTAATCACTAAAAAAAATATAGTTCTTGACTGTAATTCTAACTTTGAAACTAATAAGTACATGAGAGATTTGGTTTACTAATTGAATAATCTCTTGAAAAACATTGAAGTTGACCTAAAAAATTTAAATGAGTTAAAAGTTTGATTTTTTTTATTTCTATTTTTTAAATTTTTATTTGGTTGGATGATCTGTTGAACTTGAAATTTAATATTGAGGCTTATTTGAAACCTGAAGTAAAGTCAACGTACTTCTTCCACAAGGCTTTCTACTTTGCTAGGGTTGAAGGAAGGTCATGAATGTAGACAATCTTTCCTTTATAAGTTTTACAAAGAAGTTGTTTATATTATTCAAACTTGTGACCAAAAAGTCACGAATGAAAAACTTTAAGCTTCTTGTTGAACTTTAATAATTTATATTACAAAATAAAAATATAGTAAAAATTAAAAATATTTTTAGGGGGCGCTTGGTTTGTATGGGGGAATGGTAATAGGAATGAGAATGAATATAGTAAAGAATGGGAATTGATATTATCATTATAATTATGATGGTTGGTTAAGAGGAATGAATGATTACCATTACCATGGATAGTGGTTGGTTTGTAAAAAATAATGTAATTAATTAATTACAATGTATTAATTAATTAAATATTGTAATTAATTAATTAAAATATTGTAATTAATTAATTAGAGTATTTTAATTAATGAATAAATTAAATTTCAATTAATTATATTATAACTAATTAATTAT
>JAOTIZ010000005.1:1172103-1188822 GCA_027123425.1 Erythroxylum panamense
TGTTTCTACTAAGGAATGAGTTTCATTCCTCTACTAAATGGGAGGTATGGAGGATTCCCCCAAAGTGGGATATCAAATCATTACCCCTATAATCATAATCAATAACCAACTACTCATTTTTCATTCCATACCCATTAACCCATTCCCAAACCCATCAACCAAGCACATTGTCCAACAATTTACTGTATGAAACTTTTTTTAAAAAAATTGTTTTAATTGACAGACAAACAGTTAACTGCTTCTTAGAAAAGATCTTCTCAGAAACATTATACTTACAGAAGTTCTACTAGTATAAGCTCAACCAAACATGCATGAAGTAAAGTACAATTAAAATTATTTTATATTTTAAATTTAAATTGGATTAAATTGAAAATTTTAAATTTTAAATTTAAAAATTTCAAAATTTTAAAATTTTAAAATCAAATTAAATGACATTTGTATTCTTGAATGGGAACTTAAAATTTCTTTTTACTTCAGAATTGTGTCAAGTCTGAATAGAAGAGGATTGTGATTGGCGGAAAGCTGCCGATCTTTGACTCTTTTGATCAGGTTGCTCATCCTCCAACCACCATTCATTAATGGTAAACACCTTCTAATATTGTCAACTTACCATAAATTTGAGCTCTTCTGCATGCATTTATGATTGATTCATTGTGCATTAACTCATTAGTTCTCCACTTTAACCATTCTAAAGGAACTATGTTTTAATGTGGACAAGACAGGTTTGGTAGCACAGCTTTCCCAGAATTTACATGTTCAGAAAGGTAAAACTTTCGGTTCCTAACTGTTGGAAATAGTTCGGGAAGCTTCACTGTCAACCACAAGTGAAAAGGGTGTTTTAAAGTTGTCACATCACAGTAATTTCTCCATCTGCCATGAACATGGAGGTAGAGGCATGGATGTGACAGGCACACAATCTCCGAGGCATGGAAGCTCCTCTCTCTACTGTATACTTAAAAGTTACAAAGCACCGACGAAAAGGACGATGATGCGAGAACATAGAATCATGGACACGTGTTGGGTTGCAGAAATTGTCAAAGCAATTGATGGTGGTTTGGTGACCTTAGCCTTTTGCCATGTAGAAATTTTCCGTCTCTTTCCGCCATTAAAATCTTCTGCCGCATCTAACAAATGGTACAGTACCATATGCTAAGGTTGTGTGGCCCTATCCTCCATTAATGCACTTTGTCTTACTGCTTGGCACTTGGCACCATTGAACGGTGAAAATGTATGAACTCTGAACCTTGGTAGGTTCAAGCTGTTCACCTTCCCTGTTTTTGGCCTTTGATGATGATAAAATAAACCAAGGATCCAACCTGTTATGTCATGGTTTTTCCAAATAGTCAAACGAAGGTTGAACCAACCTCTTCTACAAGCTGGGAAAAAGAGGGAGCAGAAGCAATTTCATGAAAGATTTCACCTTTGTAACACTTACACGACTCTTGAGGAGATTGAAGAGATACAATAAAATCAAAAGGGGTAAAGATATAATCTTTTTACATTATATATTTTACATTTTAAAATTATCATATACTTCATGTACTTGCCAATGGTTCGAAGAAGGTTCAGCTTCCTTTAACCGGTTGTTTTTGAACTCGGACTAAGATGTCATCCAAGTTTACTTTTGGGTTGAGCTTATTTGGATTGGCTTGTATCTACATTCCCAGGAATCCAGTTTTGAGTTTTGACAGGGCCGATGTTCCTTCAGTTTATACTAAACCAAAACCTCAGTTTAATACGAACATGCAAGACTGTTAATGCTATAATCTTTTAACGGAGAACACGAGAAAAGAGAAGAACAAAACATCCTGTGCGATTCCATATTCCTAGTTGTGGATCAAACTCAATTCTTCAACCATACAATCACTTACAGGAGCACTTACCACACAACAAAAGACAACCCCTGAAGAGGACAAGAAGGGATTATACTTAAGCCTTCATCTTATTATTCCATCACATGTCTTCACAGGATGCATATTCAAACATAAGAGAATCATCAAATGCAAGATTTGCAAATCCATCACGACGAAGATCAACAAATGTAGTTGGAACGTGGTATACGAATTACCATATCCTTTGTGACACTAAATCAGCATCTCTTAATCTAGCAAACGACAGAATCTAGCATATGTATACTCAAGGGGTTCAGGAAACTGAAATCATTAGAGCGCGCAAGTGTTTGTGTACTGATATAGAAAACGCCATATCCAGACACTTGCCGTATCTAATTACCTATGCTCATCGCACAGATATGCAGCTACAACATTTTTACTTCTACCCTCCACACCACCAGTTCTCTTCCATTGACCGTGGACTTGGGCACAAAGGATATTCATGGGCACTAAAGCTGTTCAAGCTTTACAATTTCTGATCATATGCCTTGTATTCAGCTTATGTCTTCATGGAAGTTACGGATACCATAACAAAATGAGTCAAACAAACCATCGTGGGTGGCAACATGCCGATGCCACCTTTTATGGTGGTGGAGATGTTTCCGGCATAATGGCTAAGCTACAGCCACCACAACAATGTGTTCATATAATAATTAGATACAGCTAGATGTGATTGTGTATATTTTCGGACGGGTTTTTCCGGGAATAAGGAATTCTCCTGTTGAGCATAATGTTTCTTACAAGATATGGTTGTGCAGGAGGTACTTGTGGATATGGAAACTTGTACAGCCAAGGGTATGGGACCAGCACTGCCGCTATGGAAAACTTGTACAGCCAAGGGCATGGGACCAACACTGCCGCTATGGAAACTTGTACAGCCAAGGGTATGGGACCAGCACTGCCGCTCTTAGCACTGGCCTTTTCAACAATGGTTTAAGCTGTGGTGCTTGCTTTCATATACGTTGCACAAATGATCCACAGTGGTGCCGAGACAACATTATCACTGTCACTGCCACCAACTTCTGCCCACCTAATTATGCTCAATCTCGTTTTGATGGAGGCTGGTGCAATCCACCAAATAAACATTTTGATTTGGCAATGGCTGCTTTCTTGCATACTGCAGGAGATAAAGCTGGAATTGTTCCTGTAGTTTACAAAAGGTATTATATGTCATCTTTCCATGCAAAGTACAGCTAATTATGAACTTCCAAGTTACTGAATTCTACATTAGTTCAGGTTTACTCATTGTTTGATGATCTCTGGCAGGATCCAATGTGCGAGAAAAGGAGGAATAAAGTTCACCATCAATGGAAATGCTTACTTGAACTTGGTTTTGCTAACTAATGTGGGGGGCGTGGGAAATGTTAAGGCAGTATCTACAAAAGGGTCTAAAACAGGTCATGACTAGAAACTGGGGAGAAAATTGGCAGGTTAATACATACCTCAGAGGTCAAAGCCTTTCCTTCAGAGTTATCGCCAGAGATGGTGAGACCATCACCAGCTACAATGTTGTACCTGCTAATTGGGAATATGGACAAGCTTTTGAAGGAGGTCAGTTCAAGTAATAAAATTTGTATATTGGCAAACACAAAAGTAAGTGTTTTCAACAGTACCCAGTTAAGTACCAATTGAGAATCGCAATGTAACTAATCCGACTTAGCAACAGGAGGGCACCTAGCAGTTTAAGTTGTATATCTATATCTACAAGTAATTGCATTTGGAGAGAGGAATCCTGGAATAACATATTTGCAATAACTTCAAAGTTCTCACATGCAGAGCGGCCACATACCGACACCTTTTATAATAGAATATAGGGTGCATATCAGATGCACAGTTAAGCCCTTGTGGGAAGACAACTCCTCACAAGAACACTAACATGAAAACAAATAAACTCTTACTATTAAAAGAATTCCAAACCAATTTGTATAACCTATGCAACGATTCAAAGACAACACTTGCATTCTTTCTTCACTTTAAGAGTACAAACTTGTCTACAAAATTCACAGCTTAACTGAGAAGCAGAGCTAGCCTCCAAAACTGGAAGAAACCCTCTAACCTGGTGGGATTTTACATAAGCAATGGGTACCAACGAAGTGCATATAAACACTACTGGATCATAAAAGTGCATTGCACAACATCACACAAACCGTTATGCAAACTCAATAATTGAGCAAAGAGTACTTCACTCTCAAAACAATTTTACCCTTCTCCACGCCAAGCTTTCCACCTGTAACTAACCAATGGCCTGGTGGATCCTGTGGCCCTTTGATCATCTCAGACATGTCAACAAATTTTGCCAATTTATTACCCAAACTGTTCCCTCTCGAACCTGAACTTGAGTCACCAGAGTCGGCAGTGCTTGTGATTTGGGAGGTTTTCTTTGACTTGTCATTTGGAGCATGATCCCAAAGTGATCTTCTTATTGTGCAGCCCGGTAGCCTAGAATACAAGAGTTTCATGTACAAGACATTTCTTGACCCGAAATCCCACACACCAAGCTGAGCTCCCGTGACTATGTAGACACCAGAGAGATCACCAATGAAGGTCTCATGATTCTCAATTGGTGAAGTGCTCACGTGAGAGAAGTTCTTCCATTTTACTGGTTCAAACCATCGACTGTCCTGCTCTTCTGGCCCCTGCCACTTTGGAGCACCAATTGCGACATGGTTGTCCCAGTAAGGAAGAAGGATTTTTGGAAGAGAAACCAAGTGTTGAAGATGAATACTTAGTCGATTCTGCTTGGCCCCTTCCAAACGCAGCTGCAAGCCTGTCACAGGCCTACGTCCAACTGTTACCTACATTCAACATCAAGCAGTAGTAAAAAAGGAGAAACATGAACTGGAAAATAATCAGTGAATCTTTGTATGTAGAAATTTGCAGTAAATTCAAACAACTAGAACTAGTTACTGGTCAAAATTGTGCCTTTCCAGTAGCAGCTGGTTAATAGAAGTTATCAATTAATAATTCTGAAAAAAGAGTTCTTCTGGAAAGCAAGATATACCTCAGAAAGTTGCATGAAAGAAGCCATTAATAGTTGGCTCTAAACCAAGTACAATGCAGTATATCAGAACCAGCTCACAGTGCATTTTTAGTTAATATTTTAGTATTTTAAGTTCTACTAAATTTTTTAAAGCCTCTAATTCCTTGATGGAAGCGGTTATATCCATTGAACAAAATGTTAAAGCTCCTTGGACAATGTGGCTAGTAAAATTTTAAGATTCCGCCAGAAGAAAAAACTGCAGTTCATGGCAGGACAAAGTAAACAATAGAAACTTAGGAGAGATGAGAATGTCAAATAAATATGCAGTTGTGGGCTCAACAAACCAACCAGTGGCAGTAATCCCAATCTTACGTTGAACAACCTAATTTCATTCGTACAACTGAATAAATAAAGATCTTTAGTTATATTCTCTCCGCCTAATTGGAATGATCTCATGTCTTCTTTCAATGTCAAAATTACAATAAAAATACAAAATCAGGATAAAAAATTTATACCTGCTCCTGACTGACAAATAACTTTTGACCCATCATGCTGAATTGCAAAGATGGGCAAACAGGTTCCTTCCTTTGGTGTCCAGGAATCTTGTCCTGTAGAGGAGCCCACGTTCTAGGAATCTGAAATTCTAAAAAGTACCTCAGCTCTTCAATTTGAGGTTTATCTGTGTATGTTTCACAAAAAATTGCAGGTGACAATTAGGGATGTACTCTACAATTTAGAGATAGCACATAAGATGAATGGTTTCCAACAAAATGTCCAGTTTCATTACATTCAAGATATAGATCAATTGCTCGAGTAAGATGCTCCTTTCCAGGAGTCCCAACCAAAAGATCAGTGATTGGAACAAAAGTCATCTGAATTACATCTGGAGATGACCGAACTGTTCTTGCCCATCGAGTGTGACTTTGCTCCAAATCATCTCCACCTCTCCGCCGAAAAATGACTGTAACATCCTGTAGCATCCACAAAATCGTTAAACTAAGGCTTAACACTATAGAAGTGAGATGCCTTTAGGAAAAAAAATTTAATAAAAAGATAATTTGGCCCACTGCCAAGGTAACATACAACTTCACCTGGTAAAACAACTTTCCACCATATTAATGTGGAAATGAGAAGCATAAAAATTCATAAAGAAAAGGTGTGGACTAAATCAAGCTTCATTCCACGTCATGTTATAAACCATGAGGACAAATCATATCCATGATGTCTCTCCATGCCTGGTATCACTATATGTGGATCACTCTACAGAGTACAGACCAAATCAAAAGACAGGACAAGCATTTTAGTACAGGAATTTCGAGTTGAGTGGTTGTCAAATTTTTCAGCAAGTTATCATGACCATAGAGGAAGATTCATTAAGGTATAGATGGAACACGCTTGATTGACAATCTGATATTTCTCATCCACAAGTATGGCTAAGGTATAAAATAAGATAATGCGTTAAGTTGATGGTATAATGAGAACAAAATGTTTCAGTAGCAATCATAAGGATAGCAATTTTATGACAACAACGTACTTCTTTCCCAGTAAGATATGGTGCACTGGTAGGTTGAGGGTATATCCCTTGACTGTTAAATATTCCAGAATCATTACCCTGCAAAATTCAATCCATAATCTATGGTAAGAGACTGGTAATCATGAAAATAAGGAAAAAAAAAAGAATTATTCCAAAACAAACCTTTTCCCTGATTTTTATTTGACCTGAATTTGTATAACTATTTTCCTCAGCGAACCTCTGGTTTCCAATATCCTGAATATAGTTTTTTATCTCCATGGTTGACATTGGTGATGCATCATGCTGTTTAACATATATCACATCCTTGCCACCAATAGTTACTGAGGTTATAACATGTGTCCCAAAATTTTCAATGAAGCTGTAAAAAGAGTTCATAACGATTATTCATAGTTTAGAGCTTTGATGGGAAATTTCATCAGCAGAAAGCACAAACCTCGCCAAGGATGAAGGATCCCAAGAAGTGGGGACAGCCATTTTAACATTTTCCTTTAACATTAGTGGGAACCTTACAAGTTGAACCTTGGCAAGTGGAATATAAAATCCATCTGTTGAGAGAGCCTTTGTAGACGCAGCATCAATATGCTTTGTGCCAGTAAAGCTAAATGCAGAGTTGAAGCAACCAAGAGTATAATCTCCTGATATAGTTGCCTTCTGATTAAAGTACGAAACCATCTGCACTCGTTCATCATGAGAAGCACTTCGTAAAAACTTCCTGTTTATGATCAAAATCCTCTATTCTAAGCAAAAATCAACAGATACAAATCCATTTTTCAGCCTTTTTCTTGCCAAATACGAAACCACCCACCAGAGCCCTAAACGTGACTACAAACTGGGAACTAATCAAGCAACAAAACTAATGCCTGAATTCTGAATGTAAAATTCAGCTGATCATTCAACAGTTGACATAAGTATAATTCAAAGAATTGCCTCAGCTTGTCAGCCATTACATAATCTAAGACACAGGACGAGTAGTGAGTGAGGTATCAGAATAACAAATTGCAGCACACACACCATGTGTGTCTTGTATCCACAGCACATAAATTCATAGAAAAAATAGGTAATAGTTAAGAACACAAACCTCATCGAAAGTGCAAACACCGGAACTTTGACGACCCACTGAGGCGAGAGAGTTTTTGATGTCTCTAGAAACATTGGGCATAACAATCCCACTGCACAAGTAAAGATCCCTAGTATGTTCCTCATCAATTTCCACCAACCTAGACCCTGCAACCCCTTTACAGTACAGCAATCTCGTATCAAAGTTCACATCAAACCCTCTCCCTAATGCTTGAACCGCATTCACCGCCGCATGCATGGCTGCCGAATTGGCATCTCCAATAACATCCCCCATTTCTCATCACCGAATTATCCTTCTATTCCTTTCAGTTTAGCTGAATCTCCAACCTTCGATTCAATTTACCACTCCCACCACAAAAACAACCACCAGAATAAAAAAGCGTACCCTACCCACTATTAACTAACCAGAAAAGTCTCAAACTTTGTACCCCTTTAAGAATCAGAAGAACAGGATCAAACTGGTAGTCCGCATCTCGAACTCATCCATCTCTTTCTCCGTTTTAATGACCGAAAGGCGAAATCTTTGAGAAGATACTAAATCGATCGCGGTAGAAAGCTAACACTTCGCGTAGTAGATCTTGATCCGATCGAATCATAAGCTCACTCCGGACTTGCCATCTCCATCTTCCTTCGAATTTACCCGAATTTACCTCTGTACTATTCAGTCTTTGGTTAAAATCTCCTTTCTTTGTAGTCCTTTCCAAAAGTACTTGTTCTTCGATACAGGGGCGTTGACTTCAAGTTCTAGTCCTATTGTAAACTTCTTATGTTTGTTCAGATAGTGACACGTGGATATCGACCTAATCCAACGGCTGTGAGGAACCAAGAAATTGAAATTTAGTCAATGTAGATTTGACATTTTCTTGTTCAACAATTAGACTAATTTCTTGCTCTTAGTCAGTTTCTTTCATTCCTTTCCTAATTCAATGGATCAATGCAATTTTTCATAATTAATCATATTAGACCTGAAGTTCAATTAGTTCAAACTTTTATTCTAGAACAATAGGTTGGCCCGTCTTTTTGAAATTGAGTTCGGATTTGAGTTACTCAGACTTAGGCCTACTCAATGCCCAATACTTTTAAGTAAAATAATGTCGTTTTATTTAGAATAGTTGGATCGCAAGTTAGCCTGAGTCTAGTTCTGATCTATAAACCTGCCCACTTAAATTTAGACTCATAGGTCGCTCATTGTCATCCTTAATTAACCTAAATCAAGCCGACTCATATTGAATTGTCGTAATAATAACCAACCCGACCCAACTCAAAATCCGGTCAATTCGGAGTTTTTGTTCATTAATTTGAGGAAAACCAGGTCAGTTCGCTTTGTAATCCACAAGGGTAGTGGAAAGACGTGAAGAAGCTACGAGCTTTACTCAATGCATACACAAGGCTGCAACCAGAGGTTCTGTGGGGATTGAGTGGTGAGAAAGCACATCAAGACGTGAGTTGCAGAGTATAAAAGTCTCAGTCCAGAGATCTATTGCTCTGTACTGCTTCATTCCGTTTACGCAAAGATGATGGGAAGATAGCTGTTTCGTCAGAAAACTCTGCCTATCATTGAAAAGGACAGTGGTGAGCATAGTCTTGATCCTTTCCATGGGAATGTTTGATCAACCCTAAAATAATTTGACAAGTCCGATTTCCAATCTGAACTTGATTATAATTAAGTTCAAACGTGTTTGTTGGATCGAGTTTTCAGCCTGAACTAAGTCTAAGCTTACCTCAAAATGGTTTGACAAGTTCAAACTCGAATCTGAATTCGATTTCGAGTTTGCATAAGTTAGAAACCGAACTTTCAAATTCATGACTTCAGAGGCATAAATGGACAAAATAATCTTCCACAAGCCTTAAATTCTGCATTATCAAAATTCCACAGAGACCATAGACCGATGAAGTTCTAATTCACAAAATTGTAAGTGAAACATCAAAACATGACCCTCAACCACATAATTTTGGGTTGACTTTCTCTGGAATTATCTAAGTTTGACAAAAAGGTTCGGATCTAATTTGAAGTTTAGGATCTGACTTGACTAAACTCGAGCCTAATAGAAAAGATTTCTGACTCGAACAGGACTTCTAGTTCAGGGGTACTCGGTTCGAATCAAGTTTCTTTCCAAAGTCCGACTGGTTTTGAGCTTTTTGGGCTGGTTCAAAGCCCAATTCATCTCAGGCTCAGACCTACTTCAGGTCGGACTCAAGCATAAAAACTAAATTCGTCCGATTCGACCTATTGTCATTCTTAGAGATATCACATTAGATCACTTGGAATACAACATACCAAGAATCAGAAAAGGCCAACTTATCTCCATTGAGCATTAAGAAATGGACAGAATGTTATATATTCTTTACAACAACAACAAAAAAAGAGCTAAGCAGACTTTATTTTCTGGTCAATCTCCCCTAATGAAGTCATCATGTTACATCCTTTGCTAGTGGTCAACATCATCTAAGTATATGCATGCACTAAAGCTATATATATATATCTCTTTGACAGGACAAATTTTCTTGAAGCTGGAACAAAACGAAAACTGCCAAAAAAATTACCACCTCATTGAGAGTTCCTAGTCCTCTTAGCCGTGAACAATTGGCGCCAGAAGGCAAATTTTCCCCTTGTACGAGCAGATATTACAGTCAAGGTGCCATTACTTGAAGCTGCTTCCTCATTAGTGATGGATTCTGGTATGGCTAGTGAGGGTGATGGTGGTGAGAGTGTAAAGAGAAATTCATTGAGCATGCGGATGATCAGGCTGAAGCTCGGTCTCAAGTTGGCGTCTTCGACCCAGCATGACTGTATGATAAATGCAAGCTCAGGGGGTATATCTTCGGGAATATTGGGCCTCTCTTGCTGCATGATCAGGGAACTTCTAGTTAATATCCAGCAAGAATACGCAAGAAAAGCAATTTGAATTGATGATTCATCGTCAGAGATGGCCTAGAACCTATAGTTCACTATCAAACGTCTTGTTTCGTTCTAATAAATTTTGGAGCAGAATAAAGAGAGGACAGTAAGTGTCCAAGAAACTAAAGTGTGTCACTTTGCAATTTGGTCAATCACAGTAGTACACTAACAAACAAATTAGGAGTACGAGAAATCACCTTAAAAGCAGCAGCATAAGCAGCTTGCAAATTTGACATTCCTTCGAACGGCATACGATTTGTGATTAATTCCCACAATACTATACCAAAACTGTAAACATCGACCTTGTTGTTATAGTGCTTCTTCTCTCCCTGTCGCAATGTTACAGTGCTATATAACTGCAAAGGCAATGTTTGTTAGGAGCTTGGTGTGTGTGTGTGTGTGTGTGTGTTTTCTTTTTCTTTGGAAAAGGAAGTCTAATCCGCAAGATCTAACATGACATTTTGTGACGTAAAAAACAACTCTTGATCCCATGTTCAAAGTAGTAATAAATTGTATAGAATCAACGGAGTCGTGATACAATCCCTGTAATGCCTTCTTGTCACAATTTTTTGCCGAATCAGATGGTATAGCTCTTTTGTTGGTAGCTTGAAAGATTACAAAACATGCCTATTTCTCACAATTTTGACACTTAGATTCGTAACTTTCAACCAACGCATTCAATTCTACAACACGGGTAAAATCAAAGAGCAGATATCATTGAATTGACATCCAATTACTATTATAATCCACCGAACTGATACAAAGCTGAAGTTTCATGCATTCATTAGACAAATATCATAATATTCCTATCCAATTCCTGTTTAATTCCATTGAATTGATGTGAAATTAGAGTTCCATGCATCATAATACATTGCAGAACTAGGTAGGGGGAAAAAAAGCACAGGATTAGTTAATAATAAATGGTGGTGAAGCAGTTACATTCTTCACTTAGCTCAAGAATGTTAAAAATGATTAACATTTGTAAGATTGAATACAAAAAGACTTTAATTTCTATAGGTTTTTTTTGCTCTTTTTGGTACAACACAACGCAGCATGTCTAAAGTTTAAACAAATAGAATTCATTCATATCATCATGGCAAGCAAAGCAATCAAGTTTTGGTGGCCAGAAGTTAGTAGAAACCTCAGGAGCCATCCATCGATAAGTTCCAGTTTCTGCAGTCATCATCTCAGTGACTGTTTCTTCTCTCGCAAGGCCGAAATCTGCAAGCTTCACAGACTTATGATTGGCTGTAAGTAACAGATTGTCTGCATTACCGGACACATTTTAAGACGTGAACATGAATGAGGATATGAACAAAGAAGAGATTAAGCAAAGTTAGATTGAAAAGATCACCGACGTTAGAATTATTAACCACATTTTCTTAACAACAAAACAATATATTAGGCAAATATTTAGAATACCTGGTTTAAGATCTCTGTGTATGATCCCATTGGCATGCAGACAATCCATAGCTCGAGCAATGTCAAGAGCATAATTCAAAACCACACTAAGCTCTAACTGTCTTGGACGAATACTAACCAAATACTTGCGAAGCGACATCCCAGGTAAAAGTTCTGTCACTATGACCATAAATGGATCCTTACAAGCTCCAATAAACTGCAAGGGCAAAGGGATATACAATGGAGAAGCACATAATGTCATCAGAAGACAAACTTAAAAAACGCTATCCCATAAATTTGTGAAGACTCACCTTGACAAGATTCTCGTGTTTAACTCTAGACATCATATTCACTTCCCTAATAAAACGATTCTCAAGTGCAGCTCTTTCTTCTGGAGTGCTCCCACGGTGAAGAACTTTAATGGCAACAACTCGATCACTATACCTGGAATATGCTTGAACACAACACACCCATGTAAGAAAAAAAAACACAACAACTCACAGAGACCATACTCAAACAATCCCATTAATGGCAATATAAGCAAACAATCTATGCAAAAATCTTAATCCATCAACACAAAGCAATACTTGAATCATATAAATGAAATACAAAGAAAAGCACAAACAGGGCTAAATCGATAAGCAAAAGTAGACAAACCTTCCTTCGTAAACCTTTCCATGAGCTCCTTCACCAACTTTAGAGCCGATGAGCAATAATTTGGGGTCGACTAGTAGATTCTCGTCAATTGACAACTGTGGGGCCGTCGTTGAACCATTCTGGGACACCGACGTTGTCGTTTTGTATTCCCTCTTGTCACCTCCTCCGTTCTTATCGCTGCCGGAACTCATGTCCCAATCCTCCAAAACCTCAAATCATGCCTGAATTCCCCATCCCCAAACCCCAAATTCTTCCAAAGTTTTGATACTTATGTTCCTCACCTAAGACCCATCATTTGCTTTCAACAAATTCAATATTCTTTTCACTAAAAACACTCCCTTTTCCAAAACAACCATCCACAGATTTCGAAACTTCCTCTGTCTTGTTGAATTCGGAAGCTCTCAGTGCTTGGCTTGAACTGCAAGCAGCCTCCTTTTGCGTGTAGGTCATAAAAAGTGAACGAACCGCTACTGCTGCTTACACTAGACGCTGAAAACAGAATCAAAACAATATTCTAATTTTAAGCTATGTCCTTAAACCTTGGCACCGAAACCCACCAAAGAAGAAGAAAGAAGCAACCGACCGAACCACTCCAGCTCTATCTCTCTCTCTCTCTCTATCTCTTCCTTTCAAAACACAAAATCGGCGACGAATAGGCAAGTTCCGGTGAGAATTTCTCGAGCAGTCTGCTCCGCCCAATGAGGGTTTAAAAAGCAGAGAATGAACTAAAGACAGCGAGAGGGAGAGAGGTGGAGGGGGAGAAGAAAAAGGGGAGAGAGGGAAATGTAGAAATGGAACCGCCAATAAGCTAATGACAAGTGGAGAGCATGTAAAAGATTGGACCTATTACAAGCGGACAAGTGGCCCTTGGACGTTATTGGTTAGAAAACTCATTTTTTAAAATATGAAAAAAACAATTATATGGATACTTAATTTTGTAAGTGATTGACATCAACTTTCATTAAATTATTTGTCCACATTCTTACAATATAGAATAGGACTTTCCTTTAATCACTCCCAAATATTATTACATTTGGGTTTACAATATCGATAAGATTACATATTATCACACTATTTTAGATCTTATTTCATTACAAAATTTTAAATTGAGTGTGATGATAATAATAATGATGAGTTATTTTGTAATGAATAATAATTTTTAATGTGTATTTCTAAGGTGTGTATTAAATAGACTTGAAAATTGTATAGTATTGATTAATCATATATTTTTAATAAATATTTTAAAAATTAATAATAAATGATAATTAAAGTTTATAGTAAAGTATATGCATAAGCTTATATTAATAAACAACAACAACAACAACACCTTAATAATTCTGATAAAATACAGGTGATAAGAAGGTATAGTGATACGTAACTTTATCCTTATATAATAAAAAGTATGTTTTCGAATATACTTAAGGTATCAAAAAGAGAAAGGGTAATTTATTGAAATTGAAAGCATATTATAATTTATAAGTCGGACTAAGCTCGAACTTTATAAAGCTTATATTTTTTAAATAATCATAAATTCAACATATAACTCAACTGACTTTTGACTTTAACTTAAGCTCTAAATTTAATTGAGTTTTAATTTAAAGTCAAACTCAAGTTTGATTAATGTTTAGATCAAATTAATTAACTTAAAGTTTTAGTTATTTATGCTTGTACATGCATCACTCTTTTATTGTCACATCTACATGTGAATTTACTAAAAACAGTCTCTCTATTATGTAAGAGTAAGGTTGCATATTATCATATCTTCCCAGACCTCGCTTTGTTGCAGGATTTTGGTTTTGAGTACGATGATGAAAGTTTTAGTTTCCAATATTTTATTTATTTTCTAACTTTGAATATATAATTAATTATTATTTATTATTATTATAAAAAAAGGAGAAGAGTTTTAAGTGGTGGGTCTGACTTTTAGAAAAGCAAAGTAAAAAAGTAAATGAAAGTAATATTTTAATATTTTAGTTGGGTTCGACAGACACGTGGGCATAGACCATTGGGTCCAAGTTGTATTCGGACAAGATTGTCTCCATCATTCCCCATAATCTTTATCATCTTACTGGATCACGATTTGTGGGCCCCACTTCTCCCTATCTGATCTTCGTATGATTCGTCTGGACATGCCCTCTTTCTATCTGCACACCTATCGTGGAAAAAGTCAAAAAACCAATCATCATTCCCCCACACTAAAATCGTGCTCAAATTGGTTTTGAAACTTTTATAAATATTTTTAATAATTAAGAATACAATATTTTACTTATTAAATAATTTAAAATTTTAATTATTAAATTTAAAATCCACAAAAAATCTTATTCAAATCATATGTTTCATAATTTTAATATATAATTGACAAATTATTTAATATTTTAATATTTAGTTAAACTCTCCAAAAAAATTTAATCCTTTGAGTAGTTTTAAATATTAAAATTAAAATTTAAGTTATATTGAAGAATTTTAATTGTCATTTAAATTTTAAATAATTTAAAAACACGAACTACTTATTATATGCATTTCAAAAAAGATTATAAAGGTGTCGTATATAATATTTTAAAAATTAGATCATATGTTAAATCAATTATATAAGAAGTTTAAGTTTTAAAAGGTTATTAAAGATTGAATATAATTAAATAATTTAAAATATGATTAAAAGAGATTGTCCTTATTAATAGAAGAATTTAAAGTTTAATTTTAAAAATAAATTAATTTATTTATTATCATTTATAAAGACTTGTTAATTTGTAAAAAATATTGAGTAATTAATAAAATATTGGTTATTAAAATAAATCAAACCAATAATTAAAAAAAATTAAAACTAAATAATTTAAAATTTGGAAAGAAGCAATTTTTAATAATAATTGATTATATAGCAACTAGGCACAGGCAAAGATGCACGCGTGGGCCGTGGCTCATAAGTTGATTTGACTCGTCCTTTATATATATATATATATATATATTAAACACGAGTGCTATCTTAAATTCGAGTCTTAAAAATAAAATCGTTTTAAACACTCATGAGGAAGAGCTTTATTGTTTAGAAGGTTCCTACTCAACTCGAATTCGAATTTATCGATTGCTTATGTGTCTCCAAATGCTAGATGGTTTAATTTAAAAACAAATTATAGCAACCTACGATAGTTGTGGTGGAGCAACATGAGTTCTTTCGTCTTTAACTAAAATTTCGAGTTCGAATTCTAAGAATAAAATTATTTTAAAAACTCGTGAGGTAGAACTTTAATGTCAAAAAAAATCATACCTAACTTAAATTTGGATTAATCGGTTGGCTATGAAGTGTCGGATACTAAGTGATTATCATTGTGTGTATATATATTTTTGTAATTTTTACAAACACAGTGTTTCGTGATTGTCATGGTCACTAGTGGAGACCATGTCGGCGCACATCATCCCCTTTTGTACGCAACGTGAGTTCGACTAAATTTGAAAGTTCCAAAAAATAGATTGACCAATTAAATTAGTAAAACAAAATTATAAAATATTTAATTAATATTAAATTATCATAAATTAAATAAATTTAAAGAATTTAAAATATAATTAAAAGATATTGTCAAAAATTTTAAATTTAATTTAAAAAGATACTATTAAATGAACTTTAGTTTATTAAAACTTATTAATTTATAAATCGACCGATTAATTAATAAATTAATTGATTTTAATAATAAAATTATTAAAATAAATAAAACAATAAAATTAGTCGATTCAATATTGTAACAGTTTAATCGACTAAATAAATTGAGTTTTTCAATAATTGATTAAATTCAATTTTATTAAAATCAATTAATTTGAAAAGTTTAAATTAGGATGAGTTTTAGAGTTTTTGGTAATTTTTTTTAAACGTGAAATTATAAAAAATGTTATAAAGTTCGATACCTCGAATCTAAACATGTGTAATAAAATTAGGCTTCTCATATCTAACTTATATCAAAATTATATCATAATTAATATATTAATTTTGAATTGAATAAATTTTAGATTGAAATTAAATTTAAACAAAAATCAATACTTTGTTTACAAGGCCAAATTAATGTTACGAATACCGTATCGAATTTGATATCGGATTTGATTATGGTACGATACTGTATCGGTATATATTAATACCAGGTTCCGTTTCGGATAATTTTTAAAATTTATGAAATAGTCCCTAAATTTTTTAAAAATTACAAAATAGTCTATTGTCATATTGTACAGTTATATTGTATATTTTTAACTCTACCTCTAAAAAATATAATAATAAATAATAATCACAATTTAAATT
>JAOTIZ010000005.1:1189425-1214163 GCA_027123425.1 Erythroxylum panamense
AATAAGTAAAGTTAAAAATTTTGAAATATATTTAAAAATATTATTCTTAATTTAAGATTTGACTGAAAATATAATGTTAAATAAAACATAATTGGTTTATTTTGAGTGATAAAAAGTAACTGATTAATTAATAAATTGATTAGTTTTTGTTAATGGAACTATTAAAGTAAATCGAACAAAAAAATTAATCAATTCAAAATTTTTATAATTAAACCGATCAAACTGGTTCAATGTTATGATAGTTAGTCCTAACTCCTAACTAACTGTGTTTTGTTTAGGTGTAAAAAAATTAGGCTCGAACCCTTAATTTTTGGGTTAAGTGTTAAATTCAAAATTAAATTAATATCGAATTGAAAATTAATTTTTTTAGATTTGATTAAGTTTAACAAATTCATAAATAACTATAGGTTAATTTAGATAAAGTAATATTGTTTTTTCAGTATTAATATAGCTTGAGATTTGGTCAAATTTTATTGGGGTTGAGATAAAAGTAATTTGATTTCATTTAAACTAATATTATGATTCAATTAACTCAAATTTAGTCAAATCAATTTTATCATTTTTATACAGTTATTTTTAATTCAACTAATTATAAAAAATTAAATTGCCTCGTGTTAAAATCAACTAACTAAATTTATATTGGACCGACCTCATATTTGTCATCACACTTGATTTTGTTATGTAAATAGTGATTAAGAATAAAGATGGCAATAGATTGGCCAATTTACTAATTAAAAAAAACTTTTTGTCTCTCTTTGATGGGCCTTAGGTCGGGCCTAAGGTCAAAAAATCTTACCTATGACCCGTTCATGACTCGTTGCCTTCAGGTCGAGCCAGGTTGAGATTGCCATCCCTAATTAAGAATTGAATGTTCAGTTGATGCAAGTGCAATTTCAGTAAAGAGTATTATCATTTAGTTAAATTAATCAAAATAGGTTGAATTTTTTATTTTCTTTTAATTAATGTAGGTGTGTTTTGCATCAAAATTTAACTTAATTGATCTTATTGTCCAACTTTAAAAATATATGATTAACAAATTATATGAGTCATTTGAACACCCTTTCTATTAGTTAGGAGTAAGACTGCATACTATTGTACTTTTTTATACTCTATGTGTCAACAAGATTTTTACTAAATGACACTATTTTATTTTTTGAAAAAAAATTAGGGATGACAATAAATTCCTAACTGCCAAAGGATGAAATTACATTCAATCTGAATATAATTTTAAAGTTGGAATTAGTATGAAATTATATTCAATCTTATTAAGCTACCAAATATTTTTTAGGCTCGAATTTGAGTCTTACGGGTCGGTCGGGTTGGAACTTGAGCTAGCCATTGCTATGGCAGAAACTGAAAGTTCCAAGTATTAATATGCTGGAAAAAAGAAAACAAAAGCATTCCCTTTCATTGGAACTGTTCATCTTCTGCCAATTTGGTAATGTCAGGTGTTAAAGAAGTAAGTTTGGTCAGGTTCTGAAGACACAATTAATCTTTTCAATGCTAGAATTTAGCATTTGATCAATTTCTCTACTCCAACTAAAAAGGACACGAAACAATATCTGTTTCAACTAAAACCTAATCTTCTGATCTAATCCAACTTTTTTTTTTCGTTTTTGGTTCTTGTTTTGTTAGAAGAAGGCTTTTTTTTTTGGTTGTTCGTTCAGATTCATTGATTAGGTTCTAATAGCCTGCTTTCCAAATCATTCCCGTCGTTTACTGCGGAAGTAAGCTCATCTGCTCGTTTAGCCTGGTGTTTCCAATCTGTTCTTGTTAGTGTATAGAGCAACATGAAGAAACAAGTAAACTGTGCTGCTAAGAGCCCGAACCACAGTCCCTGAAACCCCACTTGAAACCAGAAAGCCATGAGAAGAGATACAGGCAATCCAACCAGGTAAAATGAGCACAGGTTTATCCTGGCACCATCTTTGGGACGTGCAGTTCCTGTCAGGACTCCACATGCAGCTGTCTGAGGACAGTTTCCAAGTTCACATAGTCCCAGGATTGGAAGGGATGCTGAAAGCAAGTGAAGAACCTGTGGCTCGTTTGTGTACATTCTTCCCCACACTGATCTTACACAAGCTATGAAGGTACATGCTGATAGAGCATAAACAACCGCCATAACAATCCCTATTATCGCGGTCCACTGTGCTCGATGTGGTTGTCCAGCTCCCAGAGCTTGGCTTACTCGTGTTGTCAATCCACTGCTCAATGAGAATGGGAACACGTAGATCAAACCAGTTGTTTGGATCATTATTCCTGTTGCTGTCACACTAGCTTTTGGGTTCGGGAGTAACCCACAAAGGAACAACATGATCTCGTACCACCACCATTCCAAGCACACAGAGATGAGACTAGGCACTCCCATGGAGATCAGAGGCCACCATCCTTGGAAGACAGAGAGAGCTGTGAGCCCGTTCCAAGGTTTTAGTGAATTTTTTGAGGCAACCACGTAAATGAGCAAACCTACGTTCATGTTTATAGTATTAAAAGCCAGAGACAGCGCTACACCTTTTGCCCCAAGCTTCAAGTAAACTACAAGAAAGTAGTTGATTGGAGTGTGAAGTATGACTGCAATAATGGCGGAAATGGTAAGAGGAGCAGTGATTCCTTGAGTTCTCAGGAATGATCTCAGTGGGTGTAGAACAGCTTGAGCAATCAGTTCAGGTATGCAGAAAACCATGAAAACCTTGGCAAACTGAGTGATCTCAGGATCCTGACCTAACTTCAGGAAGATTGGTTCCACATTTAGCCAAAGGAAACTGATGGGTACGCTTACAAGTAAGAGCAAGATCAGTGATCTCTGGTAGGTTTGGCTAAGAATTGTGTATCTCTTAGCTCCAAAAGCTTGACCACAGAGTGGATCCATCCCCACAGCTAGACCCTTCAGGACTGAGAGACCTGTGATGTTCAGGAATCCAATGGCTAATGATCCTCCTGCCAATTCTAGCTTCCCCAGTCGACTTAAGAAGAGCATGGATACGATAGATCTTGAATATAGAAGCAATGATGTCATCACTATTGGAAATGACATCTTCCCTAAAGAAACCACTTCCTCTCCTACCTGCATGCAAGTCACTATGCCATATAAGGACCACAAACCAAACAGTACTCATAGGAACTAATTAAGCAAGCCAATACTCGTAGGATTAGCTTGCTACCCGGGACTCTCCTAATGACATTGGGATCACTTATTTTGATGTTCCACTGTTAGGATCGATGTCAGAATCTTCTTTTAGAAGATCAATCGGAGCGCAGTTTCTCCCATCTAATTAATATTTGATGTACTTTTTTTTTACATTAAAAAAAACAAACAAACCGTACCCGAATCGATTACTAATTAGATCATTTTGTGGCTAGGAGGTTCATAGACAGGAATGACGAATTGCTAAATTCACAAGAAAACAGGGAATTTAACATAAGAAAGTTGTTCTATGTCATTTTCAATTCGATCAAATTTTGTTAATCTTTCCTTAATTCTTTTAGTTGTCTTGTCCCATAAAGAACTCTTTCCTCACAAATATGCTTTTAACACATAAAGAGATAGCTCACTTAGTCGTACCCATGATTAGCCTATGTATGTTGGATGACCCACAACCCACTTGACCATACTTTCTATCGTACGGGCACTTTTATAATAAAATTTTGTATTTATTATATTGAAGAAATTGAGCGTAAAAAAATTATTTTGGTTGAAATTTGGACGACCCTTTTCTAATAAAAACATAAATTTCTCATTTTCATGAGTAATTTTTAATTTAGAATGGTTCCATTCTAAGCTATAATGTTTTGTAACGATTTACTATTAAATGCGAGGGTTCAACTTGAACGTTAAGAAATATTAAATTTTGATATAGATATTAGGGTTTGAAATACATTTTTTGCCAAACCTAAATTATAAAGTATACTTCATATTTGTATTCTAATTATATAGCTTTGCATATATTTGAGCATAAAGAAGTTTATTTTGGTGAAAATTTGGACTACTCTTTTCTAATAACACTACAAGAAAACTGTTAATTAGCGACGGACATTTACCAACAGAAGAAAAACCGTGGACAATTACTGACGGACCAATTAAAGACGTCGGCAATGTTGTTTGGGAAATATAACTTTAGTGACGGTAATAAATTTCGTCGCTGAAATAACGCGAGGAATTTTACTGACACACATTTTCGTCGATAAATATGTTGGAAAAATTTTGTTGTAGTCGTCGGATTATAACCCTAATAAAACGACGTCGTTAGACTGTAGGATTGAAGCAAACAAAACGACGTAGTATAAGTTTGGAACCATGCGACGTCGTTTTGTGAAAGTAGACGTTGAAAGTAGACATCTTTTTTAAAATAAGAATGGTTCCATTATAAACTATAATTATTTGTAATGATTTAGTATTAAAACCTAGACTGTAAAGTAGTAAACTTCATATTTATATTCTAATTATAAAACTTGCATATAACAAATAAATAATTCTTTCGAAAATTTATCAACTGTTAGAGTAAAATTACATGCTACCGAGCCTTGTCAAATTTTGTGTGTTAGCAGTATTTTTTATCAACTTTTGTGACACAAATTTTGTAAATTATAAGCATTTTTAGAATTCCTACTCAATTTGAAGTCAAAGTTGATTAATTAAGCAAAGACTTAACTTTATTTTTCTTCTTCTTCTCTTACTATTCACTTTTAAGCTTTAATTAATGAATGCAAGAAGTGGAAGTGTTTGTGAACTTCCAAACTCCGGCCAGCCACCTCCGGGAAAAGGAAATGAATAAGTACGTAACAGGTTACAGAAACTTACCTCTTTTAGTCGGAGACGACCACTTATAGGTAATCGTCCGATGAGCCCATGTGCTTTCAGAGCTTGTTCCTCGTCAATGTACTCATCATCTTCGGATATCATATCATCGTCATTTGTATTCCCTTGAGACTGACCAATAACACTCGCAGGGCACATGTTTTTTAAGTAGAGAGACTAATGACTACGAAAAAGAAAACCAGACCAGACGGACCTTTGAACTTAGTCTTTCTCGAGAGGTGTTCGAGCTTAGACAACTGCAATGCCAAGTAAAGTACAGAACAAAAACAAAAAACAAAAACAGAAACTGGGTTGGTTTTGTTCAGTAGTTACATGATGTAGCTCTCTGTAAACAAGTAGAGAAGAAGGTATGGTTGTTTTCCAAGAGCTAAGGAGACAAAACCTTAATATTCACAAAAGCCAGAACGTGGGATTTCGAAGGATACTGTCACAGTATTGGGAGGTGGTGATGGTTATGGCTTTTTGGATAGGAGCATTGGAACTATACTAACTTTGCAGAGAAGATGGGAAGTGCCGAGAAAATGATGCATTGGGACACGAATACAGAAATTGGAAATAGAAAGAGATCATAGACCTACACTTTCCCTATGGCTTGAATTATATATACTTGCACTTTGTAAGGTTTAATGTGACCAAGTGCTATTTCCACCTCATTTTGTGCTTAATCAAATAACTAGAACTCTCTAGTCTTTGCTCGAGAAAATACTCGTTGACAATAGTGTAACAAGAGTGATTTGAGGTGAGTTTGGGATAAATTATTTGATGAGCCAATGATTGAAACTCGAGTGATGAGTTTGATTAATTCCGATTAGCGTTTGAAACCTTAAACTTTACTCGAATTCGTCACTTAAGAAAATACTTGTTGACAAAAGGGTAATAAATAAGACGTATTTAAAGTATTTTTTGAATAAATTATTTGAAGAATTAATGATTCAAATTCGAGTGACGAGTTCGATTCAAATGATCGTTTCGGACCTTAAATATTTAAGATTTATGTACTTGATGATTTTAAGGAACCTTGCTTCTTACTTTTGGTGAGCAATGCCAAAATCTTAGTTGCTATGTTGCTTGATAGATCTCCTTGTGTTGGGATATAATTGAATGTCAACTAGTTCAAACTTTTAATACTCAGCTTGCTAGATTTTGTATCATAATTATATGAAACATGAGATTTGGCATATTAATGATAGATAGTGCTTAAAATTAAGTATAAATTATCTTGAATGTCATGCCTTTTTTACAATTTATTATATGTATGCTAATTTTTATTTTGTAATAATACACTTACAAAAAAGTATGTACTTATATATTTCAGTGCAGCGTTATTCACCACAAAAAAATTAGGAATTAGCAATAGGATATTACCGACAGGAACGAAACTGTTGCAAATTATCGACGAAAAATCAATTTCTATCAGTAATATTGTTGGCGAAATTTTCATTTAGTGACGATAATAATATTCGTCGGTAAATATAAAGGACAATTATCTTGGTAAAATTTTCGACAGACTTTAGCAACGGTAGAAAAATCCTGACGGTAAAGAAGGCAAGAATTTTTGGCATAATAAAAAAGTTTTGAGTTTATCGACGGAAGACATTTCTATCGGTAAATTTTCAAAGTAAACGTAATCATTTGCTTTGACTTCAGCATTTTAAATAAAAAACGGCATTGTTTGGTTTAACACCAAATGACTTCGTTTTCGTTTACATTTAACCCACCCAAAAGACCCCTCCCCCCGTGTCTTCTTCTTTGTTTTTCTTCTCTTCTCCGTTTTCTCAAGCGTTTTTCCTCTCTCCGATTCCTTTGTCGTGGACTCCTCTTCTGCTTGTCAGCATCTGTCTTCTACAGCTACTGTCATTATGTCCTTCGACAGAGATATTCTTGCAAAAATTTAGAACCTATTCTCACATATCTATATTTTTTTTTTTTAGGCATCTTATAAAATTTTTTGGTCATATTTGGACTTACTTTTCTAATTTTTATAATTTTTCATACCTTCAAGTTTTAAACAAAATTGAAAAAAATATGTTCAATTCACCATTAAATAATTTTTCTAAATGTTATCAAAAGTATATTAAATTATTCTTAACACATGCACTAATTTTCAAGTCAAAACCGAAAATGTTGATTCTTTTAAAAATTAACAATTCGGTACAATTAAATTATGTACCAAAAAATGTGACATCGCAGGAAGTCCTCGTATTGCAATCTTAATTTTCATTTATTCTTAATAAAAGTTATGTAATTATAAAATAAAAATTAAGATATATTTTTACATATAGTTCATGATACTTAAAATTTTACCCAAACACTAATATTATTTTATCATTTACAATAAAAAGATAATAATATGTTTCAATTGGATATCACTAAACTAGATTGAGTATAACTTAAGCTAAATTAGGATTATGATTGTCACGTAATAGATTTATATCAAGTTGATCGTCCGCCATTGAAATGTACACTAATCTATAAGGTACCTAGTGCTTCTTAATGTAGAAAGATCAACAAGAGTCCAAAATAGCATGTCGTAATCGATGACTTAAGCACTAATAAATAATAAGCGAAGTGTTGTTATGTTAGATTGGTCCCCTCTTGGCTAGTAAGTAAAACTTCATGGCCTATTGGCAAGCAAATGACTATATAAATACCTAAGTTAAAGTAAAGAGGTACTAAGATTTAATTATTCATGAAGTTTAGAACTTTATGAAGATGAGAAACAAAACAAAGATTAAAAAAAAAAGTGGCTTTAGGAATCAATTTGCAGCATTTGATGCATCTTTTTGTGTTAGAAAGTGATTAAAAAGAAGGGTAGAAATAGTGTTTGATTAGTCAAATGATCCCACCAAAACACACTCATCTTCCTTTTGATGTCTAAGGAGGAAGCAATGATCTTTTGTGTCCTAAACTAACACCAAATTCCCAACTCATGAGGAGTTTATGAGTTTGATTGATATGATATAGAAAGATAGCAATATTGGTGGAAGAGGATATGTGGGAAAAAAAAAGGAAAAAAGAAAAGAAGTTGTTGGTATTTAATGGAGTTCTTGAGTAGATGGATATACATTACACTTTGATGAGTATGTTTGTTGCTTGAATTAGTTTATGGTATGTATAGGATTGATAATAGAGGATTTGGGTTAATTAGTTTATGGTATGTATAGGATTGATAATAGAGGATTTGGGTTAGTCTGGATTGGATTGAATAATTTGAATCTTATTTAATCAGGTTAAGCTGGTTTGAAATTAGATCGATCTTGGAATAAAAGATGTTGATTTAGTCAATTCATTCTTCAATTATTGAGCAAAATGATACGAAACTAGGTTGGATTTGGACCTAATAACTTAAGTACAGGTTAATTAGATTTAGATAACATGAAATTCAGTCAATCTTAGAATCAAAACGGTGTCAATGTTGTATATTGGTATTTCCACCATTGAATAAAATAATATTATTTTATCTGAACCGGTCTTGTGTTCAAGTAGGATTTAATTATCATCCTCAAGTCTAAACTCGGCTCAAAGCCTACATACGGGGCTCATTGTTTTAGGGTTAGGACTTAGGAGGGCCAAAATTGCCACCTCTAGACATGTAAATTATAATTAAGGATGGTAATAAATTTCAAGCTCGGCCAGTTTTAGCCAAGTTCAAAGTCAATAGGACAAACTTGATTTACTCAAGTTCAAGCTCAAATTTAAATATTTGGGTTCATTCGAAGTTGAATTTGATAAAATTTTCAATTTTAAAAATCGTGACAAATTAGTTTAGCACTAGATTGACCGATTTAAAATCAACAAATTAAACTAAACTTAATCAAATTCAAACTCAAACTCAAATTTGAATATTCGAATTCAATCAAAACTAAAGCTTTAAAAGATTTTAGGCTAAGACTCAAGCATTATAGGTTTGGATTTGACCAGACCTATAGTTTACAAATCTAACTAATAATTTTTTGAATTATTCTTGGTAATTTTTATCTACATTGAGTATGACTACTACATAATCAATGACCTGAACTTCCTATGCAATCTGATGAATCAACTTATATCACTTAATTGAATTTATCTCTTGATTCTAGTAATTAAAAAATTTAACTGGTTTGATCAGTTCAATTGTAAAAACTATCTATCTTTCTAGTTTGATGTTTAACTTTTCGATTATATTTACTTTAATAACTTCTGTTGTTACAAATTGATTAATTTATTAATTAATCGATCAATTTTTATTAATTAATAAGTTATTATAAATTAAAATAATTAAATTAATTTTTATTTAATATTGTCTTTTTAAATTAAACTTCAAATTCTTCGATTGGTAATAACAATTTCTTTCAATTATACTTCAACATCTTTAATTTTATTTAAACTGTAGCCGGTTTAAGACCAATTGAACTTTTAAAATTTTAAATCTTTTGTCTTATAGGTTTAGCTCCTAGTTTGGTTTTTAAAATATTGCTTAATTATGAATTAGTAACCCGTATATTCGACAGTTTGCTTAATACCCGTCTTAAAAAAAGTGATTACGGGATTTATCATTATTATATATATATATATAAGATGAAAACTCAGCTATATCGAAGAGATTATTCAACTTGGTTAGGGCAGGTAGGTTCTTCACATTGCTCCACTAATTAATTAAGCATCAATTACTTTAAACCCTTTTTTGTGCTGTTTAGTAAAAACCAGACATAATCATTTAGTTCTAAGCTAGCTATTAACATCCAATTAAGCTCGAAACCTCAACTAATGGGGTTTAATGATTCTCCCCAGTATAATTAAGATATACTAATTAATGCTTTACTTACTTTTGATCTTTTGTGCACGACACCATGTGATCTTAATCCTTTTTTTATTATCAACTCTAAATTTTTCTGTCTTATATGGGTTTGAAGATGTATATAATTTCATAATAAGATAAGTAATCCTTATTCTTTTAATGAGTACAATAATATTATAAGATAATCCATTTAAGACAATTTATAATTACATACAATATTTTAAAAATGGTTCGGAAGTTAAAAGACAAGAGATTTAAAGCTTAAAAGGTTCAACCAGTATTAGACCGTTATAAAACTGGTTAAAAATTGAATAAAATTTAAGAATTTGAAATATGATTAATAGAGAATGTCCTTATCTATCGAAGAATTTGAAGTTTAATTAAAAATTATCGTATGAAAATTAATTTATTTTATTTAGCTTATAATAAATTATTAATTGATACAATTGACCAATTAATTAATAGGTTTTTAACAACAAAAGTTACTTTAAGTTGCGTATTATTGGACCTCTCCAGATCTCGTATTTTAGGGGGACTCTCACTAGGTAGTGTTGTTGTAATTATTAAAGTAAATCGAACCAAAAATTTTAAAATTGAACCGAAAAATTAGACGGTTTAATATTTTTATAGTTGAACCGGTCGAAACGAACGAGTCTTTAACATAGTCTTTATAAAATTACATGCTATGTTATATTAGATCATGGGATATAGGTTAATCGATTGTTTTGAGTCTACCTTAGCTAGCATGTAAAATTATTGTTTCGACAAGGTCAAATTTGAATTAATTAGTATAATAAAGATGGTAATTTCAACATCTTGAATGTCTCTATGAAACATTATTTTGATCTCGAAAGTCGAGATAATTTGAACAAATCTAATAATAATGTTTTATATTAATATCTACAAATCATAGATTTACTTTGAAAACTCTAATTTTTTGAAAGTAACAGCACCGTAGGCACAACCCGACTTCGCAGATAGGTTAAGAATATGACAATCAACAAATAGCACTTCTTGGGGCTTTTAGGTAGCACAAAGGGATTGTTCAATATGAATCTCAAGAAGCTAGCTAATGTTAGATAGGTCCCCACATTACTTAATCAACGTGGTTAAGTTCTAAACCAAGATTAATTAACTTGGTAGTGACAAAGAAGAGCAATTTGATTAACTGTGATAATATTATAAGATAATATTATATAATTTGCTCGAATTATATATAAGAGGCTTAAGGTTTAAAAGATTCAACCGGTATTAAATTGTTATAAACTCTGTTATAAATTGAATAAAATTAAAGAATTTGAATAATGGTTGAAGAAGACTATGTTTATCCATAAAAAATTTAAATTTTAATTAAAAAGAGGCTTTATTTAAATTAATTAACGAGTTAAATCTTGTAATCGTTATACAATTTATAACTCGATAATTCGAAATTAACGCTTCCGCAAGATTCTTTATTTTTTGTTTTGTTTTTTTATTCTCTTTCTTTATATATATATATATATTCAATATTTTAAAAACTAGATCGGAAGTTAATTCGGTAAGAGAAGGAGTTTAAAATTTAAAAGATTCAATCAGGCACTTTTGGTTTCGCCACGGCCAACTTTCTTGAACAGCTTGAACATGCTTCAATATTTTAGGCATAACTTGTTCTGTAGTTATCCAAATGGAATTATTTTTTTGTTTTTAGTAAACTAGAGACATAGGGATACAAATTGTCTAATGAAATCGAGTTTTTATTTAATCGCTAAGAATTTCAATTTTTGGATGGAATTTGATCACAGAATACTGTTTCAACATAAGAACAGTCCAAAAATGTTTGGCGTATAACTTCCATATTTTTGAGCCAAATTGAATGATTTTGATGTCATTAGAAACTTAAGGCAATGAGGAAAAATTTTCTAAAAGGAAGTGTTATCAAATTTCTTCATTTACCTGATTATAATGATCATGAAAAATTAACCCAAAGGTTTGGATTTTTAGAAGAGTTTGAGTATTTAGAATTTATCTTAGTGAATATGCTATTTATGGGTCCTTAAATTGTATTCCTATTGAATGGGAATTTTTGTCATTGATAAAGGGAATCAAGGAAGGCAAGAGGAATAAGAGGAAAGGCAACCTTAAGTTGGATTTTACAAACAATTTAGGTGGGTAATATATTTATAGTTGTTATGTAATATGAGCAAATTGTCTTGCTTGTATATTGTGTGTTAAATTGTTTTGAATTATGTCCATTGTTGAAAATGTAATGTGATTATGATCATGTTATGCCTTGAAAAATGTCATGGCATTTTGTATAAATGAAAAGAGGAAAAAGCATGATGAGCATGAAAAGTATGAACATGTGTGAAATGAGTTAATCATTGAAATTTGATTGTGTCTGGGCAAGAGGGAAACCGTTTCATTCATCATGTGCATGTTGACAAGGGTCTTCCCCTGATTGCCCACTTGTGGCATATGACCTCTGAAAAATGGAGTCATTTTGTTCATGGTGTAAACTTCGGTTTCACCATTTCGTTCCACAGAACTCTCAAGCCATTTTTTATGCATCACATCTTTAAATTGTCAAGTATGATACATAATTGAGTGTTATGTTTTGATGGATGAATCTTCATGATATGTTCTACGTGATGACATTTTGAACTATAAATTTTGAGCTAGAATTGTGGATGATAGAAGTGCTAGATTTTATACATATATATATATGTGTGTGTGTCTGTGTGTGTGCTTAAATTGTATGGCTCATTGCCAATAGCTATAAATGTATCAACTAATGAGCTTCGCAGCTCACCCCATCATTTTCCCTCCTTATGTACAGAACGAAAAGGTTAGCGATCCTTGCAAGGCTATTGACATACTCCGAGATTTGAGTTTTAGTAACTAAGTTAGTAACTGTATTTTTTGGATAGCTTTATAAACATATCAATATGAGCACTCATTGTATTTCTGTATTTTGCATTAAGCCAGGGGTGTGGCTTTTGATATGTAGCTAAAGTTGTCCAAAATTTTTGATTTAGTAATGAGATTAAGATATGAAGCTATTCTCTTTTATACATGTTTATGTTTATCTTCTTTGTTGAGATTGTATATGTGTTAGTGATGGAATAGGATGTTGTGTTGAAAGAATTGTATGAATGCATCTTGTATTGTTGAATGTTGGTGGTCTGGGTTTTGTTCTAAGGTTTCATCGTCGCAAGGTCCAGAGTACGCTGTGGCAAACCTTTCTCGAAGGATTTCTACACCAAATTTGGTGGCTTTGTCGCAGCAAAGCAAGACTTTCGCCGCAGCATATTTGTCCTGAAGGGTGCATGCATTAGACTGTGGAATATAGCCACAGCAAAGAAAAGACTTTCGCCGCGACGAACCTGCCAACTTTGACGCTGAAATTTCTTACCAGTTGCGTGTTTTTAACGTTTCTCTCGCATGATCTCTCCTGATCTCCCCAAATAGGCACCTCAGGATTGGGAACAAGACCTAGGCGCCAATTTGTTTGGTAACAGAGCTTACAGTTTTAAGGATTCCTAGGCTTAGAATACGTAGTAGTTTGAATTATTGTAGTGTGTAATAAATCATTTGCATTGTTGAATTGATTGATTGCATTAAGTGACATGCATATATGTAGGAAATACGATTTAAAATGAAAGTAAGCCAAAAGATAATGTCTTATTGAAGGAGTAAAATGCCAGCTCGTAAAAGAACACGAGTAGTTTTGCAAGGATCTACTGCACCTAATTCGTCACCATTAGATAAGGGTACTAATAAGTATAGAACCCTAATAATTGCAACCGTATGAGTCACATGTATAAACTTTCGTTAAGAGTTTGGACTACTAGAAACAATAAGAAGAATGGTGTTTTGTCAAAGTGTAAGATAAGGAAAGTTATGGATATTTAGAAATAGAAAATATTACGTAGTCAGATAAGTTAGACATAGATTCAGTATTTGTGGTTATGTTAGCAAATATGGTAACGGAATTTTATTATGGATATGTACTTGAATTGATATGGATGTGAAAATATGTTCATGAATTGACTGAAAAGGAAATAGAGACAGGGGTGGAAATAACAAGATTTAAGGTGTACAAGCAAAGTGGAATTGAAAAGTTGAACTTAGAATTTATGATCTGGTATAAGATTGTGCTAGTGAATTTGAGATCATAATTTCAAGATGGCTATGTGCCTATAATTCTAAATTGATTAAGAACGTATGTATGGAAAATGAAACAAATGATGGTGATAGATGTAGAAGTTCTCAAGGTTATATCGACCAACTATTATGAGTATATATCTGATAATGTGGTTACATTGGTGAATAATGTGATTAAGTACATACGAGATCTATATTTGGATATGGTATAGGAGATAATCTATGATCCCTATAGTTAAAATTATGAGATGAGTCAGAGTAACGCGATGAAAGTATTGTATAGGTGATTATGCTGAAAAGGTAACTATTATGAAGGAGTAATTTTTGCATAGTTACAAAATATTCAGAAGTTATTTAGAATCAATTGCGATTGATGTATCATTAGCATGAGATATAAATTGGTGACTTGTCAAAATTAATTTTATATATAAGATGTAATGATCTTGATGGCACATACCAAAATATAATAGTAAACGAATATGCCTCTTATTTCATTGAGTTTTATTATAAAGGATATTTTGATCATGTAAAGTGTGACAGAAATTGAAATTATTGAAATATTATGAGTTGTTGAAATTGATCTTATTGAGGTGTTAAGAATGGTTGAAACAACATTGATGATGATAGCAGTTGGTTGATAAAGATTGCATGAATAGTATAGATGATAGTAGCAAGAAATCTTCTTCCGAAGAAGAATTTCATTTAATTAGGTTAAGTAGATCAGATAGTTTATATTAAGAATGATCAATGAAAGAACAAATCAGAAATGAATATGTAATGAGTAAAAAGAGAATATTGGAGTCATATCCTTAGTGGAGACCCAAGCATAAGAGGTAGAGTATGCTATTGAGAATGTATGTATTTTGTTTGATGTAAAGTATCCATATTATCCATCTATGTGAGTGGATTTTTGGAAATTGAAGTAACACTATTGCTAATATAAGGAGAACTAGATCCACATTATATTCTATGCGAATATACACAGAAAATATAAATTAGATTTTGATGGATATGCTACCAACACAGGAAGTTAAGTTTGCAAATAAATTGAAATATGTGGAGAAACTAGTATAAATGAGCAAACATTAGAATAAGTCAATGTGAAATATGAGGAAATCTAAAGAATGGAGAAAATCATTTAAGAAAGGTCAGTCAATTAAGAAATTAAAAGTAATGTAAGATAATGTTACCTCATCGAGGAATTAGTTATTTAAGGAATTACAATAACTAATCATGGGCATACGGAGCTTTGGAAATATTTGTTCGAGTTAAAAAATGCCCCAGCAGTGCTATCCAAGCAAAATTTGATGATATATTAAATGTATGCCAAAAGTTGAAAAGAATAGTTTGAATACTTAAGGGAAAAACATGTAAATCATATGAGTAATAAAAGTAAAGAGAATTTTGAGGAATTATAACACCGATATTAATTATATCGTTTGGATTTGGAGATTTTATAATATACAATGATATTGAATAAGAGATTAGGATAAAATCCAATGCAGCATAATAAAGTGATTTCTTATGCATGGAGACAATTGAAACCTCATAGGTTAATTATTTGATACATAAATTGAAACTTGTTGCAATATTGATTGCTTGAAAGTTGGAGACATTATATGTACAAAAACATATTGGATATATATAAATATACATATCATTAATGTTTGAGGTAATTATTGAGTTTAGAGAATTGAATACGAGACTGAGACAATAGATAGAAGTACTGAAAGATTATGATTATACAAATGAGTATTTCCCAGTAAAGTTAGTGTTGTATCGAATAGATTAAGTAGAAATCCCAATAGCAGTGAAGCATGAATTCAGATGTAACACCCCACTCTCGCAAGACACGTACCTGACATCCTGAGTTATATCTGAGTACATGTCCCGCGAGGTTGGCATGCTAACACAGGCAATCAATAAATTTTCCTTACAAAATTTTTTTAAAAGCACAATCATATACGGAGATCAATTATCAAATCAGACCCATTTTTATTTCATAAATATTTTCAATCACAGTAATACAATCATCATAATTTCAATAGCTATCTGGGCTCATTACAAATACAAAATTACTTGTAGTCATAATTTCATTGCATTTCAAAGTCATTTACAAACCTTTCCAACTTGGAAAGTCATTACAAACATAAATACTCAAATACAAAAATTACAACAATTGTAGAAGACTCAATTCGATACAAAAATAAGAAAATACAAATGCAGAAGCAAACTGATCCCAACCTCTCTCTTTCACTTGTATGCAGCGGCTATACTCTCGTTTGCCTATTGGGGTACTCTTCTGAGCCTAAAAATAATGCAAAATTTTGGGTAAATTTTTACAAACTCAGTGAGTGACCATCCTCGATGGTTCACTTAATCACATAACACGCACAATTCATCAATTCATCAGATCAAGTCACGTACATTAAACAGTCACTTAAGTATATATCACTTGATCATTCAATTCACATTTCACATTCAACACATTACAATTATTCAAATCATGCATATGCAGTGCACATGAGACTCAGTTTCAATTTATAACTTTGTTGTGACCGAGTGCCTATAACTGTCCTGTATCCATTGTGGATATTGAGCTTATTAATAACTGTCCCCGTATTCATTGTGGATACCGGACTTATTAATAATTGTCTTGTATCTGTTGGAGATACCGAACTCATTTTACATAGTGAGCCTTTAGCTCTTAATCACTTTCTGAGCTCGAGGCTCTTTTTCACATTCTAAGCTTTAAGCTCTTTTTCAGTGGCTACTCTTGTCACAACTGCCTTTATTTTTCATGCATTCATGTAATGGAATGCATCAATCACATATACTCAATCAGTCACTTTCTTTCAGTTTACACATTTCCTTGGATCTAAGTCCGGCACTCAACATTTAAGTTGAATATCGCCTTTTCATTATCATGCATATTCACATTTTTCTTCAGAACTAGGTTCGACATTTAACAATCAAGTCATATATAACGTATTTCATTAAATTCACATACAAGGAACACTTCAATATATCATTCATACCTTACAATCATCGGACCTTCTATCTGAAAATCAACACAATCAATCACATTCACATGACCATTCAGTAATCAATAAATACAAAATTCAAAATAGAATAAACAATGAAATCAGACCATCTAGGTCAACTCATAGTATGCTCCAGATTAGCATTTGCTTCTAAGGTCTGGAAATGTCTAGATGATGGAGCTCCATATGTTCCTCTATATCATGCAAAAAATACACATCACAATTTTGCACAATTGTATATGTGTCTACTGATGCACACATATGTGTATTAAATATGTACAATGTATGTTTCATGACGTTCTCGGGTGCATATCCTTAATACATGTCTCATAACCCATTATCAAGATCTTTGAATCATTCTTTAACACTTACAACACTCTTCTTACGTTATTAATTCAATTCTACTTCAACTGGGCTCATTTAATATCACTAACAAGCCTAAACATCTCATTGTACAACATTGATAAGTTAATCATTCATAAACAAACATCTCTTGGAAAAAATTCCATAACTTTTGTTGTAGATCCCGGATTAATGTCATATTTATACGGTTTTGAAGAGGACTTCTAAATCTACAACTTTCATGAAGACTACAAAATGAGATTTTGCCAAAACACACAGCCGTGTGAATCACATGGGCAGCTCGTGTTTCTTTTAGGTCTGATTATGTCTTTGCAACAAAAACACACGGGCAGTGTGAATTTACACGGCCTAACTATGTAACCTTTGGTTTACTCAATTTTACTTCTCCAAAACCCCTCCAATAGATCCTAAACCCATTCTAACATCACTTCTACTCTTAATCTTCCCAAATTTGCCTTTTTCTAATGTAATATCATTCCATAATCATTCAAGCACTAATCAAATTTCATTCACTCTTAATTCTCAACTCTTTTGATTCATCATCTCAAATGGATAACTTCTTCAACTATACCCAATTTAAATTCAAAATCATCCGTACACATTCCATATTCCCCACTTGATTATAAAAACCCAAAGTATAACACATTGTCATACATTCAAAACAAAACACAACATTTACATTCATCCACAAATTTTGCTGCACCCAGTTCCTAATTTCATGTTGAAATCTGGGACTCTTAAAGACAAAATTTAAATTCTATGTCTTCATAAGAATTGTAGCCATATGTCTCTATTTTAACCCAAACTAAGAATCATCACAATTGAAAGACTATATGGCAACTTATGGCCAAGAAATAGAAGCATACTCATAGGTCATGTTGCTGCAACATTTTCCAGCTCAACTACCAAATTTTGTTTCCAAATCTTACCCTAACATAACTCATACCAAGATCACCTTTTCTACTTCATCACTCCTCATTCTCAACTCCATTTCAAATACAAAACGTTCACAAATCAATTCATGATCTATATTTGATCTTTAACTAAAAACAGAACACATACATTTTCCCATTCATAATTGATTTTCTACACTCATTCTAACACCATTATATGGATCATCAAACTTCCAAAACATCTCTATAACAAATCATGGGTCATTAATGATCATTCGCAATTATAAAAACACGAAATTTCCATAGATTTTTCACCATCCATGTCACACACATACAACTCACATAATCAAGTCATCAATCCCACATTTCTCATCATTCTAGTTTCATTTTAACAATACCCATAAAAATTAAAACATGACTTACTTGATTTAGCTTCTAAATCTTCAAAATCACCATTAAACCCTAACTTTTTCATCTCCGCCATCATCAACTTTCATGGAGGAAATAGGTTGGGTCTTTTAGTGAGAATGAAGGAGAGAGCAAGGTGAAAGGGTAGCCTGAAAGATGAGATTTGAAGGGTTAAAACTCATGAAGAAGAGAGGGAGAAGAGAGCTACGAAAATGGAGAAAAACCAAATAAAACACCAATAGGCTTTTAGAAGAGAGAGCTTCATGAAAGCCAACAAAAAAGGGGGTCTTTTTAATTCAAAGAGTAGTGAGCTTAAGGCATTGTTTGGCAAGGGATATTTGTCACTTGCCACACATACCAATTCCAAAGCATTTGATTGGTTCTTTCATTTAACTAGTCCCATCAACTTCAATTTCTACTCCAATTGTTCCCCAATTTTCAATGGCACTTGTCAATAAATCCTAAAGTCATTTATCAAAATTTCCATCATCGTTGGACAATAATTTCTACTACCATTTAACAATTATTTTACGACTTGGCAATTTTTCCTAGCTAAAATACCCAAAAATTTCCAAAACTTTTTCCAAAAATTTCCAAAAGTTATAAATCAATTTATACACTCCCCAAATCAATTTTCAATATATAAAAACCACATTTCTCAATATACTCACATATATAATCAGTTATACCCAAAATTTGTCAATGAATTCATGTACAATTATTTTTATGTGCAAAGATTCAATATTCATGTGTGTGTGCATCTTGTGTAATGCATGAGCATGAGATGTGTTTTCTAATTTCACAGTAATCTCTCACCTTTACTATTTTAGCGTCAACATGGGTAATAGGATGTTACACAGATATTGAGGTTATCAGATGTAGTGCAAAAAGGAGCATAGAATGTGGAGTTGAATTTTGGGCAAATCAAAGTACTATTTGCTATAGAATTGAATATCAGTTTCATATGAAAGGATCAATAAAGCCCAAATTGAGAATTTAGAAATTGTGAATCTTATTGAGGAATTGGAAACGGATCTGAATTTTGAGTTTGAATTGGAAAAATGATGCTTTGTGATCGAAATGAGAAGTATGTATACCTGATAAAGATGATTAAGCAAAGAAATTACTAGAAAAAGCAAAAACAACAACTTAAGATATACATCCTAGTAGGAATGCGTCGAAATAACATTTAATGGCTAAGCATGTAAACTCAAGTGACTGAATGTTTGAATTTTCCAATGGTCTTAACTATCAGGGATATGCTTAAAGCTTACATTTTGGAGTTCATAGGAACATGAGATCAATGTATAATTTTATTTGGCTTTAAGCATCACAATCATTATCATAGTGATAACATTAAAATACCGTGCGATGTTATACGACATAAAGAGTCATCCAACTCTTTATTTGGATGAACATGGCCAAAGATGGTTGAAGGCCAGAATTGGTTCAAGATACTGTTGATAAGTGAAATTGATATGTGTTAAAAAAATTAAATGACTCAAGAAAAATGATTGAATTAGGTGGATTAACTCTAAAGGTATGGAATATATTGAGAAAGACATAAGAGTTAAGTGGATTGAGGTTATAGAGACGTTAACAATGAGGCAAAGGACGAAATGTCTCTGAGAGTATCACCTTGCTAAGGTGTGTTTAGATTGAGTGCAAGATGTGCTCAGGTTATGATAAAGAAGAAACTAAGGTTGAATTGTATTGGTCCACATAAAGTTATTAAGAACCAGACCATTGACTTATGAGTTACTGTTACTAACAAAGATGTCTTAGATTTGTAATGTGATATATGTGAGTATGTTAAGAAATACTAATATGATATGATATTGGTGTTATCAACGCAGGAGGTGGAAAAATTGTGAGTAATTTGAAATATAATAAAGAACTAGTTAAGAAAGTGAATGACCAAATAAGGGATTGAAAGACTGAGTGAGTCTATTGACTATGGTCATTTGAAAGAAATTATTCGAGGAATGAAGTTAAATGAAAAATAGAGGAACATTCTGCCTTCCTGATCAATTAAATAAAAATTTCGATGACGAAATTCTATTAAGAGGAGGAGAAATGTTGACCCCCAAATTTTTTTATTTATTAAGCATGATTTGTGGTTTTTCTAGACAAATCATTTTATTTGGAGTTAATTATTATGTAAATGTTAGTATGATTTTATTATATGGTTTAGTTAAATTAAATTAGTAAGAGTCTATTGATGAAGGGCATTTTTGGAAGATCGTTTAAGGATAATGATCATAAGCATTAAAGGAAGAGGTAAAATGGACATTTTATACCCATTAAGGGCATAATTGGAAAGAAAGGTGTTGTCTTGCATTTGGAAGAAGAAGAAAACGTGAGTGAGGGGAAGAAGAGAAGAAAATTACAAAGAGAAGAAGAGAATGAGAGAAAAGAAGATAAAGCTAAGCTAGGGTTTCAATTTTCTTAGCTTTCAAGAGAGATCTTGAAGAGTTTGAAGATCTTGAAGCTAAACAAGTAAGAATAAGCTTCAACTCTTATTGATTTGCTGAATGAAGCATATTTGGTGATAGTTAGAAGTGAAATGAAGTTGAATATATGTAGGAAATTGTTTATGAATGGTATATGTAAATGTTCTCTTTTTGGGTTAATGATCAAAGATAGATCATGCTTTATTTGTGAATGATATTGAGTTGAAATGAAGTTGAAAATGAAGTAGAAAAGATGGTTTAGGTACAAGATGAGTTATACTTGAAATGTGGGAAGTTAAAAACTGGAAAATGTAGCGAAACATGTTCGCTGCGTATACTTCTATTAAAGTTCGCCGCGACCAACTTCTGGCTTCGCCGCAGCGAAGTTTCTTGCACTACTTGAACATGCTTTAGTATTTTAGGCATAACTTGTTCTGTAGTTATCCAAATGGAATGATTTTTAATTTGGGGTAAACTGGAGACATAGGACTACAAATTGTCTAATGAAATCTTGTTTTAATTCAGTCTTTAAGAATTTAAATATTTGGATGGAATTTGAGCACAAAATACTGTTTCAACATAAGAACAATCCAAAAATGTTTAGGTATAACTTTCAGATTTATGAACCAAATTGAATGATTTTGGTGTCATTAGAAACTTAAGACAAAGAGGAACATTTTTTTGGAAGGAAGTGTTATAAAATTTCTTCATTTACCTGATCAGAATGATCATGAAAAATTGACCTGAAGGTTTGGACTTTTGGAAGAGTTTGAGTATTTAGAATTTATCTTAGTGAATATGCTATATGTGGATCCTCAAATTGTATTCCTATTGAATGGAAATTTTTTTCATTGATAAAGGGAATCAAGGAAGGAAAGAGGATCAAGAGGAAAGGCACCTTTGAGCAAGGTTTAAGCAAGGATTTTAAAGGTGGGTAATGTATTTATAGTTATTGTGTGATTGGGAAAATTCTTGCCTATGTGTGTGTATGTCTAAATTGCTTGATTTTTTTGAATTATTGTGAAGATTTGATAATGCATGATGATTTGTGATTAGGTTATACCTTGAAAGAGGTTATAACCTTTTGTCTAAATGAAATGAAGAAAAAGGATATGATGAAATGATTTTAGTATGAATATGTGCTTCTGTTTGGGTAAGAGTGGAAACATTTCATTCGTCACATGCACATTGACTAAAGCCTTCTCCTGGCTACCCGCTTGTGGCATATGAGCTCTAAAAAATGGACTGATTTCATTCTTAGGGTAAACTTTGGTTTCTCCATTTTGTTTTAATGGAACCCTCGAGCCATTTGTTGTGCATTGCATTCCATTTGTGAACATGATGAATAATTGAGTGTTGTGTATGGATGGTTAGATATATTATATGTTCTATGTGATGAAATGCCTAATCTTGAGTTCTGGAAATAGAATTGAGAGTGCTTCAAATGCTAGATATATATATACATATGCTTGATTTTGTGGCTAGCTACTAATGGCTATAAATATATTAGCCACTGAGCTTTGTAGCTCATCCTATTATTTTCACTCCTTAGGTGTAGAACGAGAAGATTGTTGATCCTTGCAAGGCATTGGAAACTTCAAGATAGTTAGAGACTTTTGTACTAAGTTAGTGACCATTTTAGATAGCTTTATAGGCATATCAACATTAAGCATCCTTATGTATTTTGATTAAGTTAGTGATATGTATGATGATATGTAAATGAAGCTTATATGAACTCTCTTTGGATTTATTAATGAAATGAAGAATTAAAGTTTCTTTTTGAGTATGTCTATATTTATCTTATGGTTAAGTTTGAATGGTTAGAATTGAATGTATGCCTGAGTGTAGAATTTTTATGTTTGATGTTGGGTCTCTGGGTTTCGAAATTGAAGGTTTCACTGTAGCAAACCTCTCTAGAAGGGTGTTTTTATGTTGAATCTTGTGACTTCACTATGGCAAGGCCCGACTTTCGTTGCTGCATATTTGATCCGAAGGGTGTAGTTGCTCACCATCAAGAGTTTCCTGCGGTGAAGCCAGATGTTGGCCATGGCAAACTTCACCTGAGAGGTGCTGGGGGATCCTCCTTAGTGTTCACCATGGCAAACCTGCCACTGTACACGCTACCAATCCTTTTGAAGTTTGAATCCTTTCGACCCTCTCTGCCTGATCCTTACCTGCCGACCCCGAAGGGTCACCTCAGAATTAGGAAATGAGACCCAAGCCTAACAATTATCACTTTAAAAATATCACACATTAGTAACTTGATTCAAGCATCATTCTAGGTTCAATTCAAGCCCCATTTAAGCCTTAATTAAGACCAAATGATCAGTGAATGTTCGTTAGGTGGACATCCATGTCTGCTGAGTGGACCTTTATGGGTCTCTTATAGAAATTTGAAATTTTGGCCACTAGGCATCAAATTCTCTTCTTGGAGTCTTTGTATAAGTTCTAGAACTAGAAGTCCTCTTCGAAACCATACTTAAATGACCTCAATAAGGGTTCTACAGAAAAAGTTATGCCTCTTTCCCCAACATATATCCAATAGCATTCTTATTTCCAGATTTCTAACTCTTTACTTACTACATTCAACAACTTATGCTTAGTATACCATTTCTAGTTTAATACTAATCATTTTCCCATTGTTCTAATTCCATTTCATCTCAATATCATCCATAAACAATTATAACCCATGATTGATCATGAACACTAAAACAGAACATATACATAAATATACATTCGTCATCAACTTTCTACACCCAGTACTCAACTTCTAGTGAAATTTTGAAACTTTTAAAGGCAGAATTTGAATTCTACGTCTTCATGAAAAATGTAGCATTGTGTCTATAATTTAATCCAAATAAAAAATCATCTAATTTGGATATCTAAAGAATAAGTTATGGCTAAATTACAGTTGCATAATCAATGGAAAATATTATAGCTAACATTTTTCTAGCACACTTTAAACACCATTACCATTTTATCTCTAAATTTTCATCCTAGTTCTTGCCTTTTCAAGACACTACACTTGCCTTTTCTCTAACTTCAAATCTCAATCCAATCTATGTCTAAAACAACTAATGATCCACGTTTTTATCCATTAAAAATAGAACATAATAATATCTATTCACAAATCAAATTTTCTACACTTCTCTCTACACCATCTTTAATGATCATCATAAACACAAAAACAACACATTAATCTACCCACATTACTCATTCACATTTTAGCATGTATCCATCCTCATTTTATGATCATTGAACTCTTAACTATCATTAAAACATGTTTTATTTCAACTAATCAAGAAGAGTAATGCTTATACTTACTTGTTTAGCTTAAATGTCTTCAAATCACACTTAACCCTAGCTTCTCCCATGCATCCTACGATCATCAACTTTCAAGGTGGAATAGGTTGGGTATTTTAGTAACAATGTTGGACCCCGTTTTCGAAGCCCAACATCGGACACAGAAGCACGAAACTTGAGCGTGGAGGGAAGGCTTAAAAGTTGAAAATTTATAAGAAAGATCCCTCGGAAGCAAAGGTGGGCGTCGCCGCCGCGTGTGATGTTTCGCCGCGATGAAACCTTTTGGGAAGCTACACCGCGGCGAGCTGATGAACCCACGCTGTGGAAAGCGAGAGAACTCTCGCCGCGGTGAACCCGCGAAATAAACTTCGCCGCGACGAGCAGCTGGTCTCGTTGCGGCGAAAGCCCCCTTTTTTTTCATAGAAACCCAAACTTAAAATTTTCATCCATTTTCATCAAACAACCCAACACAAGATAAGTTTGAACATAAACACAATCTTCCAAAAGCTTATCCTCATGATAAAATGATTTAATATGA
>JAOTIZ010000005.1:1214263-1233910 GCA_027123425.1 Erythroxylum panamense
ACTGGTTCAGTTATATATATATAAGAAGGATTTTCAATTTTAAAGAATTTAATCAGCATTAGATAATCATAAAATCGGTAAAAAAAGAATAAAATGATTAAAGAAAAATCCTTACCAATCAAAATTTAAAGTTTAATTAAAAATAGATGTTAAATGAAAATTAATTAATTAATTTTAGTTATAAAAACTGATTAGCTCACGAATTAATTAATTAATTAATTTAACAGTAAAAATTTTGAATTAATTAATTAATTTTTAATAATAAATATTATAAAACTAAATTAAATCAAAAAATTAAAAATTAAACTTAAATATTAGTTAATTCAAAATTTTTACTGTTAAATTAATTATATCTGTTCGTTTGGTTTTCCCATAGAGTTGGCTATTCAAGTGTCTAAAGAGGCTTAAGACTCAAATCCACTTTGGTTTATTGGCCTTTGACGTTGTTCTAAGTACAACACTTCTTTTTTTCTATCATTATATAGACTTCGGGATTCGATTGACTCATTGAGCAAAAGTGGTTTCCTTTTCAGTGTTTCACACACTCGTCTGCTTTCTTTGACTTGCTTGAAACATTGTCTAGTGACATGAAATGATGGGCGGTGTGTACTTTATTTGTAGTATACTTATCTTCTTTTATAAGTTCAAGTCATGTGATTGACCTAATTAGTGTTTTTTTTAATTATAAATAAAAATAAGAAAATGCACTGATTGCTAATCACTAACTAAATTTATGTACGTAACGGTTGAATTCGAACCGGATCAAACATGTTTTGTCTCATTATTTTCGGATTAGTTTAATCCGATTTTTCTTAATTGGTTGAGTTTGAATCTAAAGTTGAAGCCAATCAAATTTGATTAGCAAAAGGAAGTCTATCATGTTCAAACTAAACTAACTTAACCCGTTAAGTATAAATTTAATACGAACTTTTATGTTATACCTATCGAAAAAGACTAAGCTGAATTTTACTTTAATATGTTCGGTCTATTTTGAACTTTTTATCATGATATTAATTCTTTCGAAACAACATTTGAAACGGTACCTTATAGAAAGAATTTTCGAATTCAAACCTCCGAGATGCAACTTGCTTATCAATAAACCGATCGTTTCCGAATTATGGTACATAGTATATTACTTTAGGGAAAGCATTCAATTATGCATGGGGGAAAAAATGGTATCTGTGAATCCAAGAAATGGGTAGCTTTTCATGGTGGATTATTCTAACATTATAAGCAAATGATGATGACAATAAAAAGAAGGGTTTGCTGTGTTTCTATTGGTTAATAACAGTCCAATTATATGTGTTGAGGCAAAGCACAAATGATGGTTGGTGATGGTTGTCTCCTTTTCACCATACCACCACCTGATTGTTAAGCTCAACTATGATCTTTCCAAGACTAACACAGCCTCAGGTCTTAAGAGGGAGACATGGTTAAAGCTTATCCCATCATTATAAGCAAACTGTTATTGGAACTCACATACATAGATTGTCAAAAAAAGAAGGTAGGTAAGTGAAAGCAAGTCTTAACAACAAACCCTTGTTTTAAGTTTGGTCGGAAAGGTGTTTGGTCTCTACTTTAACACAAGATACCAACAACAACAACCTAATAAAAGTCCCGGTAAGAAAAAATTCAGTAGTACGCAACTTTATACTTAGATTTTGATTATAAAAAACCATAATCAAGCTTAGGTATAGGGATTACCCATACTTAACATTGGAATCGTGCCATAAAAGAAAAGGAAAAAAAAGGACCACAGTGCTCACTGGAAGTCCTATGAAACACTGAATTTAAGAAAAAACCAGATGAACAGATAACCAGAGTGGACAAGTGGGTACACAGCAGCACATAGTTCCTGCATCAAAAGTTGACAGAAACAACCATATCACCACCTCCTGCTCCTGCAGGCTCCATTAATCACACAGACAATTCTTTAATCTTTGTATCCTTTCTATGTTCAGTACTAATATCCTTTCTGGGTCTGCATAACTTTTGATTGATTAACAAAAGAGAAAGAGATAAGCGGCTTGCTAGTGAGGGATGAATATGAATTTTACTTTAGGTTATGCATGCGTGCATCACCGACTTGAATCAGGGGACCAGCAAAGGAAATGAGAGATGGATCGAAAAAACTTAAAACACCCCTGCACTTAAATTTGTACGAAAAGATGCGGTATTGGACCAACCAATGTTTTAGCATATGCAGTGTGACTGACATTACTAAAACAGTACAACCAACTTGTTAAATCTTATGTTAATCTAACCCAAAATAACAATTTAAAAAAAAACTAGCTTCTTATATGCTTATGATGATCCCCTTGTTTCTGTAATTTGTTCCTGACGTCAAATCACTGCTAAAACTTGAAAATAATGTAAATGATGTTCATATCTGCTAGGGTTTTTAAATGGTAAGAAGCAATGTATATTGAATAGTTAAGAGGTTGGAATCTTCTGATGGGATATCCATTTCTTCTTCTCAGGGGATAATCTATAATGCTAATAAGATAACAAAAACTAACGGCATCAGCTTGAAAATTCCAAGCCTCCATTAGAGCTACTTGATACCTTTTATAACTATGGTCATCACATGCTAGAATCAATACAAGTACACATTTATACAAATGTATGTATATGCTTGGACTCGACATTTTTTGCACCAGATGATCATATCCTACTCAGACTATATATATATATATATATATAAATGCCCACAATGATACATGGAACGGGACAGAAGTATTCACAGACATACATTCCTTGTTATGCCTAACATGGTATTTATGTCTAAGCATTGAATAATGGAGTAGTCCCATGAATGAATCTCTGTAGTGGGGACCAACCAGAATCCTCATTGCGCTTGCCACTTGCATGCTAATTAAGATATGAATTTTCTGTCCTAACCCCACCTCAAAACCTGTGATTAGTAAGTGGGTTATCACTTTTAGGTTTCAAAAAGAAAATGGTCTATAGAGGCACACGATACATTTTTTTCTAAGTTATTCTGCCCTGAATCGCCACAACAACACCTGTACCTGTCAAAATTTGGGTAACAAGAACAGTTACTCTAGCATTGAGTTAACAGTCTTAGTTTTGTATCATTTAAGAACAAGCCTATCGACTTTTGTCCTATATGCCTTCCTCTCATGGCTAGTAGATATAGCTATGGCACCCTCTTATATACAAATTTGTCTAATAGTCCACTTGCAAACAAAATTTACAGATTGGACCATGTGTTGATGAGTTCAATTGGGTCATTTTCACTTTTTCTGGTTGGTGATGAATAGTATATGTTACCTCATCCGTGAAAACAGGGACCAAAATTTGAAGAAAAAAGGGTACATAAAGGCATAATCATGTTATAGTTGTTCACTAGCTAGCATCTCATATAATATTGTAAAGCTTCTATTGTTTTTTGTTTAAAGAAAAAATTAAGAATTGTAAAGTAATCAGTCCAATAAACTAGTTTTTGACTAATGGTTCGATCTTACTTTATGTTTTAATTGGCCTCACCTTCACATGGGCTTTATATAAACATTTGTCAGAGAGAGTACCTACTTGGACCCGTTACTTGTGCAGAAATTGGCTGGTGCCATATTTGTATCAGCAGTTCAGAACCCTGTATAACTCGGATAAAGATGTATGATGCCACTTCACTGGTCCAAGACTAGCAGATATCATCGTTTCAACAAGGGGAAGATTTTGATGGAAAATAAGATCCCTGAGTTTGGAGGTTGTATTTCTTATGAAAAATGATTTTTAAAACATCTTCTGTTTAAAAATATGTCATGTTTCTAACTATGATCAAACTGAAACATGCTAGAAGATTAGTTGTTACAATCATCAGTTCGTACAATGGAAGAGTCTAAGGTTTTGATTTCACTCTATTGGAATATTTTCTATTCAAGATTCAGATTTCATATGGGTACTGGTTGAGCGAAACCTTACAGGAAACAACCTGTACTTGCAAGAATACGCACTGAATAGTCATCTCCCTCACTCAACCTTTGCCACTTCTCCAGCAGGAATGCTGCTTTCTACAACAGTTTCCCTCACAAACCTAGAAAGAGTTGGAAAGTTCTAATCTTAGATAAAGGACATATTAAGTGGCTTGGAATTCTTTTCGTTATTTGTACAATGAATCATAATACTTCCAAATTACAGGGTCAAAGAACGATACCTTGCTATTTTGTCTCGTGAAGACTGTAAGACGTATATTGAGAGAATAAGAGACATCAATAACCCTGTTTAAACACAAACATATGAGCAGATCTTCTAAGTGGCACATTTCCATCTTCAAACAGAATATATTTGTACAAACAACAGGCTGTCATAACAATAAACCTCTGCCTCGACTTGAGCACAGATGATTTACCTGATCCAAACAAGATGTAAAATCCAGAAGTAACATCAATCTCTGATTGTTCCTCCCTGTCATATGCACAAAAAAACAGAAAAAAAAAACAAAGTTATTCCTGACTGTAAGCTCCTAACCACTTTCCTATACCAAACATGTTAGCCATTAAGGTATTATTCATGTAAAAATGACAACTCAAGGCCCCAAAGAGTTAATTTGCCTCCAGTTTGGGTGTATTCAAATTGACCATCAGACTAAAAAATAGTGTATGCAACTAGAAACCATGTCTATATATAGAAGCCGGATTTTCATTTTTTGGTAATTGTTGAATAGTAGTGTATGCATCCAAACCATACTGTTGGCAGGTTATTCATAGCAGCACAAAATGCAAAGGAAGGTCTATACAGCATGGGTATCAGTCTAGAAATAAGGAGAAGGCATGAACCTGATATAATCATCCTATACCCATTACATTTCAGTTTTCAGCTTTAATATTCTGTTTATATAAAAGTATGCTGCCCATCCACCCATGAAAAGTTAAATGGTTCATTGCCCATGCATCAACATGGAGCAACAAAATGGGGATTCTTTTCCTTAAAATAATATAAAGTGAAGGTAATTAAACCAAATACTCAAAACTTAGGGAACAAGTCTTGCAAATCTCAGAAACCCAAAAGATAATTTCAGATGTTTGGATTCCAAAATGAGAGATTCTAACCATGTGTATCTCGCAAGAATATGTTTAGGCCAATGCTGAGCATCCCAGAACTGTTGGCGAATATTGGGATGGATTTCGATATCTGTTTAGGCAAAACACAACCGTGAACCATATATGGAAATGTAAAGATCCATACTAAATATAGGCTCTAACAGCACAACACATACAAACAACTGTTTAGAGTTGATTAGTAGGGATGGTAATGGGCCAGCCCACGGGCTAGCCCCGCTAATTTTTAAAATATTTTTTAAAAAAATTAAAAGCGTAAAACAACGTCTTTTTTTAATTAAGTCCAGGCCTGAATTGTCCAAGCCCAGGATTACCGAGGCCCAACTCTTCTAAACAAAACAATGTCGTTTTACTTAGAATAGTTATGACTCTAGCCAGCCTAGGCTTAGGCCTGACCCATGGGTCAGCCCATTGAAACACTTGAATCTAGGCCTAAGGGCTGCCCATTACCATCCCTACTGATTAGGGGCATCACCATAGACAACAGTGAATTTGAAAATCACTAGAAGGACAGGGCACATTCAAGGACTAGTTGAAATATAGAAACAGAAAGACAAAATAGTAGAAAACCAGCATTGCATACAACGGTGAGGCATATCTACAACTTTGGCAGTGACACCAAGTAGATCATTCCCCGAGTATCTCTGCATCATATAAAAACAATAACCATCTCAATTAGTCATAGCTGATCACATAAACTACTAATATGAGAAATCCAGGAACATGAAGGACTAATTCACACTTATATGAAGTCCTTCACCGGCTAAGCAATAATGTGCCTTGAGAAGACACGAGAAAAGAAATGCCACATAAGTGAAACAACATCTTACCAAATGCACATCAATCATCGGAACCTCAGAACTCTTACGATTTATCACAAAAAGCCAAGGAATTAGAAACTTTTCTCTCCCAACTTGAAAAGATCTGCAAACAAAACAATCTTTGTGAGCATGAACTGCTCTAAAACTTAAAGGAATAGTACAAAAATGAAGAGCTTCCAAATAAACACAACTTCCTGAACCACCAACTGATATTAAAGAAAAACTGGAACATTGCCAAAGTTGAAGCATGAAACTTGAGGAAGCAATATGCCAATAACCATGGGATTGTTGTAACATAAAACGAGAATAGCAAGCAATTGGAAACAAAATCATTTATCAAGACAAAGATACTTTGTTTCCCAATTTTCTCTCAAAAGCAATTCCGGGGCATCGAGAAGAGGAATTGCAAATTGAATCCCTAAAACCCATTTGTCCCAACATACCAGTTCACTAGCAGGATTGATCCAACAAGAACTAAACCTAATCACACATCACATAATTAACATTTTAACGTAATTTCTAAAGAACAACAAGTGCCTCACATTTTGTACGGGTCGGCTCCTGTGTAACCTGTTGGCTTCGCAATAGGAATCAACACCTACAAAGAAAAAAATCACACACCAAAAAAAAAAGGATAAAAAATAACAGAAACAAAATTAAAAAAAACCCCAACCTCTCGATTAACAGCAAATACTGGGCAATGTTTACCGATTACATCTTGCCACAAAGTCCTCGACTGAAATGTAAAACCAAACACATCAATCCTCTTCCTTAATCACACATACAAAGTCTATACATTCATACAATAAATTAGGAGCGAGTACGAACCGAATGGTATTGGCCCATCTTGCTCATGGGGACGATATCACCCGGTCTATAAGCGACGGAAATGGATATCAGTGACAGTAAAACTAGCAGTAACAGTGGATAAGAAGCAGAAACTCCACTTTTCTTTTCATCCATGTCTTTCACCATCGACGACCAATTCAATGTCCAAACTACAAATACCTTCTTCTTCTTCTTCTTCTTCTTGTACCAGAACTTAGATAGGCATTTTTGGGTCTTCTTCTCTTGGGGCTTGATCCATACACGGCCCAAACTTATCATCACTTTTTTTTTTAAGTACAAAAATCCAAGTGTGTCTCTATCTATATTCCTAATTATTAAATATTGATATAATATATTTTAAAGTATATAAATTCCTAAATTTTTTTCAATTTAGTATCCAAACTTTTAAATTTTTTAATTGTGTAACTAATCTTTTAAAACTTCAACAATTCAGTTAAAAATATTATTTTTAACGATTTAATATATTTGTTAATTATCACATAAATATCTATTTATTAGTTACCAAAAATAGAGTTTTGAATTGAATTATTAAAGTTTTTAAAATTTGTTTACTTAATTAAAATTTTTAAAAGCTTTGTTATTGAATTAAAAACATTTTAAAAAGTTGAACATTTTAAAATTAATTATCTCTTAAATAATATTATCATTAGAAGTCGAAATTTCCATCCAATCCGATTTAAAGTTAATAGGTTAAGTTTAAATTAATCAAGTTTTACTTAGATTTAGCTTTAAAATTATATTGTTTTAGTTTAATCTTTTAAAATTACATCATTTAAGTTTTTAGGTTTAAAAAATTTAAGAATAAATAGATGTCATTTTGACAAATAAAGTTTAAAAAATGACATCGTTTTGGATAACTCAAATAAGGTTAATTTGTTAAAGCTGCATACTATTAGATATCTCATGATCTTGTTATATTGCGGGACTTTGGACTGGGTGTGATGATGATGACATCAAACTATTAAGAATTTTTAAAACAAAACAATGTTATTTTAAAATTTAAATTAAAAAAAGGTCATTTTGTACAATTCAAAAAGGGTAGAATCAAAATTCAGAGTATTGCAACTACAACCTAACCAAACTTTGAGCTAGGTTTATGTCATGTCTCGATTAAGCTCATGTCAAGTCTAATTAGTATTTTAACAAATATAATTTTTTAGTAACAGAAAACAATACACAACTTTTAGTTTTTAATACATAACAATTCAAAAAAATGATGAAGGACTTCATTAAATCAATATGATTTAAATTTAACTGATCAAATTTTAATTGATTAAATTCAGGTATTTAATTAAAAAAATAGTTATAAATTAAGTTTTAGGCGTAGTTTCAACCCTAGAAATTCTTTAAATTTGATTGAAAACAGTTTAGATAAAAAGAATTTATACTTAGTTCAAAATTGTCACTTTCTAAATCTAATTCAATTTGAAATCTGTTATTTTCTTCGAGACTTCAATTCGATTCAACTTATTTTCATTTTTAATATTAACTAAAATTTTATAAATATGTCGAATTAATATTAATTAAACTATCAATAATAATTAGTATTAGATTTGAATTTGATTAATACAAAATATTTTATATTATAATATTGTGAATTTAAGAAGAAGGTTTAATAAAGGTTAAAGGTGTGATTTGCACATTTTGCACCTTAACTTTACTCAAAGGCCTTGTTTGGTTGACATAGATTATTTCCTGGGAAAGTAATTTTTTTTCTAAAATTTATATTATCACGTTTGATTCATTTTTTGAGTAATTAGAAAAGTAAAAACTTTCTCAATTTAGAAAAAATAGTAGCACTTTATTTGGATTCTATATTCCGACATCTTTTTTGGTATTTAGATTACTATCTTCAGAAATTTAATCTAAAAAATACGCTAGCCAATTTAACCCTATCTTTTCTCTTAACTCAATGACAACTCTTTTATATTCTTATTTGGTTGGCATTTAAATGACAACTCTTTTCTCTTAACTCTTTTATAAAACTCTACCTCCTCTTTAAATATTCTTATTGTTCTTCCGTTAGTAGGATTTTGGATATTTTTGCTCAGAAGTTTCAATCAATAATCTTCACTTTTATATTATTCCTTATTTAACAATTTCAATTTTTATTCAATTTTGCAGGGATATAATTGAAAATACAAGTCAAAATTAAATTACATTCCATAAAATATTCTTGCATATCAAACACTATAATAAGAATCTACCAACTTTTCTATTAGAATTCTTATAAGTATTTAAACATGTGAATATCTTTACTTTCCATATACTTATTTTCCAAAGAATCAGATTTTAAATTCACTTTACTTTTTCACTAATCAAATGAGATCATATAGTATTCATTCCACATTGAAAATGATAATAATAAGTACGGTAAGGACTTATTTAAACATTAAGATACAAATAACACCTTTATTTAATATTTTAAAAATTATTTTTAAGATCACATCAGCGTCGTTTAATTAACTAACAGACACAATATAGATGATAAATGCGATTAACTTATAATCTTTTTGTCTTTGCCTTTAATAAACTTATGTCCACGAGAGAGTGAATGCTTAATCTTCAAATTCTCGTTAATAGCTTGTGGATAAGTATTTAATTAAATATCATAGAAATTATTTAATGCTTTGAAAGCATAAGAGCATTAAATCCTCTTCATTTATTATTATTATTATTATATCTCACAAGTCATTATAATTAATGATTTATTTATAAAAATTTAAAATTAATTGTTACATTATTTTTTAGTACTTCAGTTACAACGGTAGGAAAATTACTTAATAAAAAATATATAAATTAACCCAAAAAAAAGGGAAAAAAAGGAAAAGAAAAGAGAGAGACCTTTGAAGCTTCCACCTGTCGTTTCCTTTCAATTACCCTGTCGTTTTGCCGCGTCTTGTTCCCACTTACCAAACCAAGCCTCCCCGAGTTCCCAAAACTTCATATTCTCTTTATTTATTTCTCAATTTTCCGATCGATCAAAAGCTTCAAGTTTCCGATTCTGTTAAAGACCTTCGCTTTATGTTCTCTTCGTCGGCGTTAGCCTCGCGCCGGTGGAGTGTTTAGTTGTATTTGAATATTTTCGGTTTGTGTTTGTTTTGGTTTTTATTTTTATGCTCTTTCGGTTTGGTTTGTTCGGTGAATACACTTTAAATGGGCGATCTTCGAGCTTGGTCGCCTGAGCCAAACTTCGTCGTCGTGGAGGAAAGGCCGTCATCGTCGTCACCGGTGCCGTTACCGTCTTTGAATCAAACGGAGTACTGGAAAAGAGCAGAGGCTGTGACGGAAAGGATCATTGCAAAGATTCAACCAACTGTCGTCTCCGAAGAGAGAAGGAAAGCGGTTATCGATTATGTGCAGAGGTTAATCAGGAATTCGGTCGGTTGCGAGGTGATTGCATTCATCTTCGTTTCGAACATATTTTCGATTTCTTTCTTTTAAGTTTCTCTATACCTCATTTTGGCCCTGGAGCCAAATGGAGCTTACTGTTTCAGCTAGTGATTGTCAACTAAAATTCGTGTCTTTTAAAGTTTTTTTTTTTTTTGCCTCGGTGTTAACGTCACTTGCTTTTGAAAGTGAATTTTAGAAGATAAGTGAGTTTTATTCATCTGAATATGTTCGTTTGTTCATGAATTTGCTTAGTCTTCTAGTTTGTTGCGGTAATGCACTGCTACTTTCCGTGCCGTTGCCAACACTAGTGTTGAAGTTAACATTGTGAGATTGTTAAAGCCGATTATTGTTGTACCCATGGATGAAAGTAGGGTTCTCTTTTAGGGGGTTTGGTAGAACATAAATGAGCACTGTGAGCCTTATCTGATCATGATACTGTTTAATGCCATTAACCTTTTTAGGACTATATCATGACTCGCTGAATTTCATGACAATGTATTTCCTTGTATGGTGATGATTATCCCATGCTATGGTTAGAAGCGCTATTGTTTTAAAGGGATGATTGCCACTTAATTCTTGCTAGATTGAAGCTGATTTGGAAGGTTAGACGATTGCCACGTGCTTGTTGCTTTTTGCTTAACTTCACTTGATGGGCAGCTGATTACCGTGTATAACCTATTGCCAGTGAGCATATGGTTGCAAATTTGTCGTGGCTTAATTGCTTCGTCTTAACAGAGCCATATACTTAGATGCTTACTTTAATGAGCTAATCATTACCAAATAATTGGTAGTTGGTATAAGCTCCCCTGCATGAGTGGACATGTCGCTTTATAGAACGTCCTTCCAAGCACCAAATTGTTATCATGTGGTTGGTCCTTTATAGAAAATCCTTCTGAGTGATGATTGCCATGTGATTGGCATTCAACAAAGTTCTTTTAGTGAGCGGGATGGCCGTGTTTTTGATGATTCGTGGAACCTACTCACGTGCTTATAATTGCCTCATGATTTGCCATGTGGTTCTTTATTGAATATCCTTTCAAGTAGCAGAGACCGCCACATAATTATAGGTCGTAAGTATGCAAAATATGCCAATATTTTGCTGCATATTTTTACCATTTCATGAATAGATGGCTACCACATTATTGACATCTCATGACACCTCCTTTACTATTATCAATCAGACAACTAAGCCTTCGCATCACTTGTAAATCTTGTCGTTATACTGTACAGTGAAACAATGTTGTTCTTTGCGAGTTTAGTGATATAGGAGGACTATGCTTGACCAATCCTCTGTTGTAGGTGTTATCTGTACTTGCGGTACGACTACTTTATGTTGGTACTTTGTTTTTGTTTCTCTAATATTTGCTTGAGTTAAACTTGGTTTCTTTGAATGAATCTCATGGATTACTATCTTGTTTTGCTACATTATTTAGTACAACTACTTTGGAACTTGAAAGGGAAAGATGTTTTTTGTAAGTTAGATTTCTTTATCCTATAATGTCCTCTACTAACTTATAACATATACAGGTTTTCCCATTTGGGTCTGTTCCACTAAAAACATATCTTCCTGATGGAGATATCGATTTGACAGCCTTTGGTGGTATATATCTTGAAGAGGCACTGGCCCATGATGTGTGTTCTGTTCTTGAAAGTGAAGATCGCAACAGGGATGCTGAGTTCGTAGTGAAGGATGTTCAATTAATCAGGGCAGAGGTTTTTCATCTTGTCTTACTCTTAGTGAAAATAAGATTATAGAGCTGTATGCGCATTGGTGTACAGCGTTGCTCAGTTGTTGAAATGCACCGATTTGCCAATATGATATTATGTTTTCTTTTATTATCCTTTTAATTCTTTCTGTTTCTCTTCTTTTATGTTGTTTGAAAGCCCAGTACATTTAATTTTCTTTTGAGCTTAGTTATTTTTCTTGATGATGTAAATACTGTGTATGTAAAATGGCTTTCAGATGTTTAAACATCTGTCTCTTGATGCAGGTTAAGCTTGTAAAATGCCTAGTTCAGAACATTGTAGTAGATATCTCGTTCAATCAGTTTGGAGGACTTTGTACCTTATGCTTTCTCGAACAGGTGGCCTTTCTTCTGAATTCTATGTATTTGAGATATTGATTTTGACTAATTGTTGGCATAACTACTCATATGCTTAATTATTCTTAATTACTTGTGTTGTAAGCTCCACCAATTTTGTGCACTTCATTTTTTTTTCTTTAAGACATTTTTAGCCATGTATGCATTACTATTGAAAACAAAGTTGAGAGTTTTATGTTGCCTGAGATGATACATGCCAGTCATTCAGTGAGGAGGAAACATATTGAAGGACTAACATTTGCTTCAAAGTTTTCCTCTTTCTGATTGATATATTCTCTTTCGCACTGACTTTTATCTTTGATTTCTTTTTTTTTTCCAACTAGTCTATTATGAGGAAACTTAAAGATTGTTAAATTTGATAGAAAATGGATACCAAAGTACTTAATTGTTTTTGTCACATCTTCTGATTCTTCCTTCTCCTCCTCCCTTTCTGCATTTGATGCAAATTCTTTAAGTGTAGAAATTCTTCATCCTGTCTGAGTCTGACCCCTCAAATCCATATTCACATACAACAGATAAGCTCACATGCATGTGCTTAGGAATTCTACTTCTCTTTGGGTATGGGCTTTTTGTGGTCTTTTAAATGTTTGAAAAGGAGCATAACTGTGTAGAATGGAATCAACCTCATGCGGAGCCTATGTTCTGGGATGGAAGACTGTTTTATGCTGAAATAAACGTTCCTTGTACTGATTATTGTTGATCTTTTGCAGGTTGATCGTTTAATTGGCAAACATCATCTTTTCAAACGCAGCATTATATTGATTAAAGCTTGGTGCTATTATGAAAGTCGTATTCTTGGTGCTCATCATGGCTTGATATCTACTTATGCACTGGAGACATTGGTTCTTTACATTTTCAACTTCTTTCACTCATCACTAAATGGTCCTCTAGCCGTGAGTCCTGCCATAACTTGCATTGATGTCCTGCAGTTTTGCCTGGGTTGACTCTACTCATTTGTCATGTTGTTCTTTATAGGTTTTGTATAAATTCCTGGATTATTTTAGCAAATTTGACTGGGACAACTACTGCATAAGTTTAAATGGACCAGTTCGGATATCCTCACTACCAGAAGTTGTGGGTGAGTAAATGTTAATTTGCATTTTATCCTGTCGGACTTCTTTGCTTGTTTCTTATTGACAATCTTATCAAGTTTTTTATCCATTTTATAGTTGAGACATCTATGAATGGTGATGACCTTTTGCTCAGTAATGATTTTATCAAGGAGTGTGTTGAGATGTTCTCTGTTCCCGGAAGGGGATTCGAGAATTTTTCACGAACATTCCCCCCAAAGCATCTTAACATTGTTGATCCCCTGAGAGAGAATAACAACCTTGGCCGAAGTGTGAGCAAAGGTAGGTCCATTCTTCATTGTGAAAAAATGTTGAGGAGTTCTCCAGCTTATGCTCATGAACATGGGAGATACAGCATCAAGTTATTCAACAGCCAAGTTTAGCCATTATAAGTCATGATAACTTAGTACCACGTTTCAGGAAATTTCTACCGAATAAGGAGTGCTTTCACTTATGGAGCTCGAAAGCTTGGTCGCATCCTTTCTCATCCAGACCAGAATGTCACCGATGAAGTCTCTGAATTTTTCTCAAATACTTTGGATAGGCATGGATGTGGACAGAGGCCTGATGTTCAAGATCCCATTACTATGGACAGACAATATAGGTTTTGTTCCACAATGCCATTCTCAGGAAGGGAATTTTGTCAAGAAGAGCGTACATCATCAGAATCTATTTCAAGTGGTATAGCTGGAGAAACTAGATTAGAAGATGAACAACATTCGCATGTCGGTGACAATATTAAGTTATCGGGGAAGGATTTGGGTTCCAAAAAAATTGCCACTGGTACCCAAAATGGACCTGCTATTTCTGAAAAGCGCCTTTCTGATGTTGCAAAAGACCTTGCAACTTCAAGGATTCAAAGTCTTTCCATTTCGGACGATGCTTTCAAACCTTTTTCTCCAGCATTGGCTGAGACTATATCCCCTGGTAGAGTGTTCCATAGGCCTCATCTCTATTTCTCTTCTTCAGTCAAAGGAAATGAAGACGTGAGAAATGAAAATTCAGAGCTGAAACAGTCAGGCAGTTCTGATGTTGTAACAAAGAGAGTGCCTTCTGGGGTTCTGCCAGGTCCTCATAAGGAGACAGCCACTGCAGTATGTTGTGATCTTGATGACAGCCAGTTAATAAATAGCTGTGAAGTTGCACCACCTGTTGAGTCAATCCATCATCCTTTGCATTCCAGTCTTGCTTCTTGTTCCCCCGAAGGTCTTCATCCTGGTCAGTCCAATATTCAGGCATCTGGAACTTCTGGCAGCTCTGAAGCCCTTAATTACTTGGTAGATCTCTCTGGAGACTTTGAGAGTCACTTAAATAATTTACATTGTGGTCAGTGGTGGTATGAGTATGGCTGCAATGCTCATCTTCATTCAGTGTCTCCTACCCAGCTTACACAGTTCAAGAGCAAGAATTTGCCGTTGGATGTAATAAGACAGTCTGCACAGTTTAGGAGGAGTTTGATCCCAGAGTTGACTGTCAATGGTGTTTTACCAAGGCCATTGTTCTACCAGGTTAATCCACCATTGCTACATGGTGCATCCATTGGTGTAGAAGAGATATCAAAGCCAAGAGGAACAGGGACATACTTTCCCAATTTGGTAAACTCGAAGTCTAAGGACTTTTAAGTTTCTTGTTGAAGACTTGCAACAACTAATGGGGCCACCTTTGTATATCTTTATATTTTGCAGCTGCAGTTTTATTGTTCAGTTGTTTAGTTGGCATGACTTGCTAACTTAAAACTGTTTCAACGCTCGAGTGTTTGCAGAATTACTACAGGGATAGGCCAGCAGCTGTGAGGGGAAGGAATCCGGCACCAAAGTCTCCTCGCAACAATGCCAACAATATTTCACCCAAGGAAACAAATTTAGTGGAAAGACACAGCCGTGAGTCTTCACAGTTGCAATTTCATAACCACCAAGGTGTTGGAAAATCTGGAACTTCAAATCATCGTCATCCTGTTTCCCCTGAAGCGAAGCCGTATGCAAATGGTTCAGTGTATCAGTCGGAGAGGGGATTCGAATTTGGATCAGCTGGGCATCAACCATTTGGAATTTCTTCCTTAGAAAGTAGTAAACTTCCCAACAGAGGGCCTACAGCAACTAACAACGCTAGTGTAAGCCTCCAAACAATTACATTGCAGAAGCCAAAACCTGTTTTGGCTAGGGATCAACAGAGGTACGATCCACAATACTTTTTCATGGTGCGATTATGTGCCGCCTCTTATTTGGATTCTTTTCTCTTGGTTTGAACACCTAGGATTGCAGAACAATCATACCAATTGAAAGATGAAGATGACTTCCCCCCTTTATCGGACTCCAGCGGAAAGGGATCACCTTGTACGATTAAGAAACTTGAAAGACCCCAAGAGTAAACGCTAACTAACCAGCCTGAACCAGAGGTTTCCACCTGTATGGCTTCGCAGCCTTTCGGAAGCTCTGTGCATAGGATTCATTAGAATGTGTTTTGTTTTCCAGTGCAGTTTTGTACATTCTGCTAACAGTTTCCTGCTCAAGTCTTCAATAGCTGTTTCCAACACCAGAGCTGTTCTGTATAGGATGGTCTGAAGTTTATGATTTTGGCCAAGTTTTTGTCTGTCTGTGTCAACAATTGTAGGATAGAAAGCAAAGAAACCATGTTATCCTTGTTAAATTAAAGAAGAAAATTATGTTCATTATCAAACCGGTCGGAATTATTTGTTTTTCATCTCACCCCTGCGTGTTAAGGTCGATTATCCTCAACAACTGAGACAGCAACAGAGGGGAAACTCTTGTTTTGAGGAAATCTATGATTATGTTGGCTTTCCTTTTACTGGTTTGATCATAGAAACTATTGTGTTGGTTTAGCGTTGGTGATTAGGATGAGTAGATGACAAGAAAGAGTCGATTGAAGAATGGAAAGGCCAAGTCGAAAATGAGGCACAGACAAAAGAAGGAACCTTAGCCCCAACTGATGTGCTGAAACTCATCATGAAACTGAAAAGGTATCCTTTCTATATTATACAACTTCTTTTAACAGTACAATCTAATCTTTTAGACATGAAAGATGTGAGTAAACTGGTAAATTTTTTACAAATTAGTGATTCAAAATCCACTGAGTTAATCATCTTTTGAATGTGAATAAACTGTTGATACATATGATTTAGGAGTTAGTGATTCACAATCAAGTGAGTCAATTGTCTTTTGGATGGGAGTAAACTATTGATACATGAACTATTTTCTGACTCAGGAACGGAGGGAGTGTTTGGTTAGTTGGTACGAGAAAAAGAAATAGGTAAAGAACGAAAAAAAAGTGCTCGGTAATATATAATGATTGGAATAATAGTATTTTTATATCCCCTTTTGAAATTATACTTCATATTCTCCAACATAATTAGGAATAGAAGTCATATTCATTTTTATTTCTCACTATATTTATTATAATTTTTATTACTATTCTTTCAAATAAGTCAAACAAACCCTTAAAATTAAATTAAGGGTTGGTTTCGTTTCTACTGAATAATCAACTAGCTTTCTTTCAAGATTGATATGACTTGTAATCCTCCTCCTATAGGAATCTAGTTTCATCTGACTTCGTGTGCTATTAAAATCATACACTTGGCAATCAAGAAGTTGAAACTATTTGATTTAATAGGTGCATAGTTGCATACATAACAGAACTAATTGGGAAATAACAAGTAATGTCAACGCTCGATAAACAAAAAGAAAAAAAAGAAAACCTTATCTGGCAATGACAAAATGGATGATGTATATTCATCTTGTGAAGCCTTTGATAGGATAAGAATAATAATAATTTTAAGAAAAGCTGAGGAGGGTCCCTTGAAATTGTTTTCTAAATTCTAATCCTTTTCAATCGAAACAGGAAACTTCCTAGTTTTGTCAACTCTATCCCTAAGTCATCCTGCAAATAATTAAATATTTTTTATGATAAATATTTAATTAGTATTTATAAAATAATAAAATTTTTATTTAACGATAGCAAAAAAAAAAAAACAGAGAACAGGATGAAAAATTCATAGACATGAAAGATGCTGAGCCTATTTTTATTAAAAAAAACCTATCTTAAAAATATACAAAAATATCGTTTTGTTGTTTTTTAAAGTTAATATGGTTTTATTATTTTTGAAAACAAAAAATTGCAACGAGATTTAACCAAATGTATTGTAAGAAGTTGTTTTCTTTTTTACAAAAACGATAACAAGAAACGGAAGAAAAAAACCTTATTTAAGCCAAACTGACTCTTAATTTATTGGATACTTGACTCAATTCTTTACATATAGAACATTATTTTTTTTTAAAGAATAAAAACATGTAACAGGAACTCCCATTGATTCATAAGACCTAGTAATAAGGCCAACAATACTTAATAAGAATCTGATACTTGACTCAATTCCTTACATATAGAACATGAATTTTTTTTTAAAGAATAAAAACATGTAACAAAAACTCCCATTCATTCATAAGACCTAGTAATAAGGCCAACAATACTTAATAAGAATCTGCTTGATACATGAAATTTGAGAAGATCCAGTAACACATAACTTTATTTTTTTATATATGATATTAAGAAAAACATGAAAATGTTGAATTATGATTTCTTTGGCACCCTTTTTCGAGTTTAGATTCTCTGTCTAATTTTATGGTGTTTTATTGTGTCTAGTAAATTTTAGCTATTTATTTATGTAGATTCCACGTAGGTTTCGCATAAATAAATACGGATCCCGCAGAAATAAATGGCTAGGATTCACTGAACACAATAAAACACTATAAAATTGGACGTAGGATAATTCCTCTACTTTCCCAATATATGCAGTTACTAATAAATTTTTGTCATAGGACTTCGTCACACTGCATCATCTTTTTTAACCTTTACTGGGAATTGGTGAGATGAAGCTATTGTTTAATCATTCTTCTCGACTACTAGCAGCCACCCACCAACAATCTTCAATTTCCAAACCAAACCAAGCCTTGGTTTTCTTGTTTCAATATCTTCCTCTTCCTCTGCAATCTCAATCTCTCAAAGTCTTCATTTTTGCTATAAGATTCTACCAGCATCTGTTCCTTTCTTGTTTTCTCCTCTGAAAGTTATTATCTTCGGATCACCCCCCATCATCATCAGATGGTTCTATCAAAGAGAAGTCACAGGTTCTTCAAGTTCAGAACTCCAGTTTCATGCACAAGTCCTGTTACTTATCATCTCTCAAATCTTTGAAACTTCCTGCGGATTCCCTGACAGAGAATTCACTATCTTACCCTTTTCTCGTTCTGAATTCATACTCTTATAAATCCTACTGTTCTTAACCCTGAACATCTACACCTGTCATATCTGCTGTATACTCTTGTATTGATTCAACACAGATGATTCCCCAGGACTACCAAGCTTCACATGCAGTTGTTGAAATGGCTTGGATTATGCTAAGTGTTGATTACTCGAGGCTTTTCTGGTTATTATTTGGGGTGTTTTCCTACGAAAATCATGAGGGAAAACCACGGATCATATAGCACCAGCTTAGCTAGCTAGCTTTGATCAGTTCATCCACTTTTTTTTTTTTCGCTTTAACATCTAATAATAAAAGCAAGAGTTGATACTGTTAGATAATAGCTAGAACTGGAAGTTCGTGTTAAGCAGCTCTGATCAGAGCCATGTACAAGACACGAATTGGTGGCTGCGTTAATGAAGCAACCGCACAGCTTGGATACGTTGATACAGATCCTTCCGGTCGGTATGGACGAGTAAGTTCCTCTTTCTCATTCTTCTTGTTAAGAATGGTAATTGCTGTGTTTCAATAGATTCAAACAGATCACCACCTGATCGAAGTTAACGGGTCAGTTTTCGTTTGATTGGGCTTGAAGTTAGGCTCGAGTTTGGGGTTTAGACTATAAAAGTCGACTTTAGAGCGCCGCCAATTAAAATTTTCTAAAACGACGTCGTTTTGATTTAAATGGTTAAAATGACATTTTGGTAATGTAGTTTTTAAGCCATTCTTATAACTCGGGTTGGAATTAGGCTTGCTTATGAACGGACCAGGATCAGCACAAGCCTAACCCAATTTGATTCATTGTCACCGTTATTTTTATCAGATTTTATATCGAATTGAATTCTAGTACGGTATTATATCGATACCGGTTAATTTTGGGTACTGTTTTAGATAATTTTTTAAATTTATGAAATATTTCTTGAATTTTTTAAAATTATAAAATAGTTCATTGTATTGTACATTTTTTTAACCTGGCTCTAAAAATCATAATAATAAATAATAATCACAATTTTAATTTATTTTATAAAATTAATTTAATAATTATTAATAAATATAATTAAATTTATAATAGATTTTTAA
>JAOTIZ010000005.1:1239783-1249857 GCA_027123425.1 Erythroxylum panamense
ACCAATCTCGTGTGTCGCGGATTCGGATATCACCCACGATATCGGGTTCGGGTCCTGCGGGGTTGGGGTGCTACAAAACCAACTAGTTAAACCAAGCAAAGCAAGCAACTACACGTTCTCACAATAGCTCAAGATATCTCTATCTCTAAGCTTAAGGTGTTTATCTTCATAGAGCATAAACCATATTTCACCCTTCAGTACATCATATGATTCCTAAGATTGCATCTATGAAGATCAAGCATAGAAACAACATTGGATTCAAGAAAGATAAACATAACCCAGAAATTTTCATTCAAGACTCATTAATCCATAGCATACAAATCAATCCTCCAATTGGGTTACATCCCTCAACCTAAATAAGGTTTAGTTCCAGAGCATTGTAACAACAGTCATACACATAAGGATGCTCAGCATTTAAGAAAGAGTAGAGAGAGAAGGTAGAAGAAACACAGAAAATGTTGCTCCCAATCCTTGATGAAATCCTCAAAACTTCTTATCTTCCTCTTAGTTTGTGCCTCCCATTTGTGGTAATCTTGTTTTTAGTGTCTAGACCCCTTTTTAGGTCTAATAAATGAGTATTTATAGTGTCCTTGATACAAAGAAACCTAATTTTTTTCTAAACAGGGGAAAATAGATCGTGATGGCCACCAATGTTCGTTAAACGGACCTTCTCGAGTCTGAAACTCTATTCTGCCAGGCGATGTCTGTTAAACGGACATGCACCAATCCAAAAATTTCATGCCTTTGACCTTCCAGTTGACATAATCTCTTCTCGAGGTCTTCTCGAAAGTTGTAGAACTCAGAGTCCTCTTTGAAATCATCCTTGAGTGGCCTTAATCCGGCATCCATAAGAAAAGTTATGCCTTTTTCCTCCACAATCTATCCATTTGTACCTAACAAGCAACAAAGTTGAAATGTGTGAGAATTGACCAAATAAAACTTCAAATCCTTATAGAAATAAGTCAAATTAATTCCAATTCAATCCAAAATCATCTAAGAATAATTTGACTTATCATATTTCTTCCCAAGTTGATGTGACCAATTCGCTATATTGTGCAATCTTTCATGAAAGTTCCCAATAATCTCATTCTCATCCATCTTCACCTCTTCAAATCGCATAGCTAACATCTGTAGTTTCAACGCTATCACAGATTTTGATCCTTTATTAATAGTTTGCAAAGCATCCCACACTTCTTTAGCCGATTCACATGTCAATATCATTTAGAAGCGTCCCTCATCAACAGCACTGAATATCGCATGCATTTCTTGTTAATTTCCAAGTAAACTTTCTTCTTCAGCTCTTGTCCATTTAGATGGATCTTTTTAAATTGGCTCTTCTTTACCATCAATGATTATTGGATGCATCTACCCATATACTTCCGAATGTTAAGCTTTCGTGCCTTGAGCTTCAATGAAGACTTTCATCTGTGATTTCCATACAGGATAGTTAGATCCCTCCAACAACAATGGCCTAATAATCAATGCTCCTTCTCTTATGGCCATGTTTGCGAAACTAAGATCTGCACCAACTTACTACTAAGTTCTAAATCAGTGACCTTGCTCTGATACCAATTGAAAAATCAAAAGTGTTAATTGTTTCACAAACTTTTTGCAAGCTTCTTTGACACCAACAAAATAAAAACAAGCAAAACCGAAATAATAAAAACACCAAAAATTTGATAGTACAGTTCGGCACACCTTGCCTACGTCTGCGGAGCCCTTACCCAACTTAATACTTTCATCAAAGTATAATAGATTTACCCAAGGCCTTACTAAGTCAACACCACTCAACCCTTGACATTATCTCTCATCCTCACTTCCCGTGAAAGAATTTCACACCCAATAATACGACCGATTCGTATTAACCTCTCAGAGAATTTTTCTAACTACTTTCACTCAAACAACAATTAAATAAAAATAATTTAAATATTTAATCAACTAAGTATTAAATAACAATATACTTGAGATAAAAGAAAAACTTCCCTATGGTATTTGTCTTCTTGAAATAACCCAGCTAAAACTCGTCACCATAACTCACTCTTTCTTCACAGAAAAGCAAGTCACAATATTTCTTCAATCAATTGCTACTATCCACTTCACCAAAGATGATATTTGCTATGTCATAAACTTACACCCACAGCACGGTTCATTAAAATCACAGAGATTTACTTCAATTCACTCAAATAGGAATAAGGCCTGCGACATCAACATGTGCTGACCAACGCTTACACCATAATTCACAAATCAACTTCAACATGGGAATACCTAAAGCACTTTACCTTAGCTGCTTTACCGTGGCTTCAATCACCCAACCTATCACGTTACTTTTCAATCTTCACAATCCCATGCACAAAACACACTCACTGTGTGATTAAACAACTAACTCTCTTCAAGTCAATCTCAGACACGCACTTCACCTAGTTGCCGCACACATCACACTTCTGTGACACACACCCACACCTCTTCGATTGCCACACACACCACCAAGTGATAGAATTCAACTTTAATTCCAAGACACTCACGGTGGATGCACACAAAGTCCTTATCTTTTATCCACACAATTCATAAAAGTGCAAGACAAATTACCTTTATCTTATATCCCAAAAATCCAACGATATATATCTTAAACATCAACGTGATATACCACAAGTTTGTAAGAGAGTAGACTTCCATTTTATATAGGATTGTTTTCACATCTTTTTAAATCCTACTACAATTAATATCTTATATGTCCAATTAATAAATAATGTCAAAACTAATTATTTAGATATATAACATCTATCCTAACAATCTCTCCCCCTCTCCTTTTTGCATTGTTTGTCACAAATATAAAACTTCCCTAAATAACATAGTTGGGTATATAAGTATCAAATTCATAATTCATATGACAAATACTCCCCCTTATTCAAACATTAAGTTTCAAAAAACATCAAGTGCCTGTCCAACAAGGTACTGAAGACATGCCAAACTCTATTGTTGCAGTTTATACAACCAACGGTTTGACCTCAACCCCTTTTCTAATTTCCTGTTTACGATAAAATTTATAGACTTCCACGAATCTTGCATAGTTTTTATTCAAAGTAATATGGTACCTGAAAATCTTATCGTCTTTAAATAGTTCCTTAATATATTAAGTGGAAAACCTGATTATCAAATGAGTTTAATGGCAAACAAAGAGATATTAGGAAATCAAAAAGGTTGATGCTGTTACTTATAAGTCCTTGATCATTGCAGGTTCTCATTGCTTGGGCATACTTTCAGCAGACAAAACTGATCCAGAATGGTTGATCACTCAAAGGAAGATTGAGGTCAAGATCATTGACGCTTGGATTGCCCAATATTATTCTACATAAATAAAGCAGATTGAAACAGGCAAGAGGACAAATTTGAAAGCAATAGTCTTGGACTTTAGGCAGATATTTTAAATTATGGGAAGGCTAGATTGATATTGTAGTCTCACTAAAGAATAAAAGACCATCAGGTTATTAATGCTTGATTGATGAAAGGAAGGAATCCTAATTAATAAGCCAATGAAAAAGAGCCAAATACTTCGACATATTCAATTGAATTAACGATCCATTGATGATGCATTGGTCAAGATGCAACTAATCAGTATACTCAAGAGTGCAAATCGAGTACACCTTTCAGACACTAAGATGATCAGAAGAAAAAAAAAAGGACCTTTTTAAGCAAGAGTAGACTGGAGGAATACTCTTTTTGACTAGTGGATATATACAATTGAGTGCCAATTGGACTAATCGTGTGCTTTTTAAGGACTTCAGTGATATGCCATGAGATACAGACTCCAATTCATCCTAATCCTCTCGCTCACAACTGTTCCCAAACATTGTGGGATTGGGTCCCATGCTTACCTTCGTAATTTTTTGTCATGATTTTATTATTATTACACCATCAATTAGACAGTGCTCATCGTATTTGCATCGGAGATCTAAACAACTTAGAATTGGACTCTTCTAGTATAAGACAGGATAGTCCATAAATAATTTTATTATTATACAACTCAAATATTTGTTTTGAACTATTAAATTTTTATACAAAAAGTGGCTATTTTATTAATTAAATAAAAATAATTAATTAATTAGTTAATTTTTGTAAATTAACAAATTTTTATTAACTACAATAACTTAATTGGTTTTCATTTAAGAGTTTCTTTCTACAATTGAATTTTCTAGACAATAATATTCTCCTTATTTATTCTTATATTAAATTTTTTAATTCTACTAAATTTTAATTTTATAATAATCTTTTTTTTTTAAATTTTATAATAATCTTTTATACTTTAAAGTTAAACATCTTATTTTACTTATTTAATTTTTATTTCAATTTTTAAAAAGTTGCTTATAGCTCGATTAACAAAGAGGAAATATCGTTATCTTTACCAATTATAGATTTTATATAAATTATGATCTTAAATCTATATTATGAAAGGAGACTGCAGGTTTATACAATAGAATTTTTCCTTTTTTAATTAAAAGATACTGGTTTGGATGGGCTCGCACCATTGAGTTTTGTCCCGTTTGGTCACACCCACATCCCGAGAATGGGCGAAATAGAATGGTATTGAAGGTAAGTAGTCTATAAATTAACATGATTAGAAGATAGAAATAGAGACACTAATTGATATAAAGATATCTTTTTATATAAATAAATAAAATCTAGGGCATAACCCAGAATGCTAAAAGATGATCGCAAGTCCAACCTTGACCCTTTAATATTAAAAAGAAACTCTTAGTGCCTCCGGCAATTTCTAGTCCGTAGTTGCTTCCACCTATAAATCCATAAAGCAACAAAAATAATATAACAAAATACTTGGTGGCAAACAATTAATGTGTTGGTCGGATTCAAGAAATATAGTAGACTTGCGAACATACTCCCGTTACCCTACATCAATGTAATAATATCCATCTTGAATGTAAATCACGAGCTTCAATTTTTAAGTTAAATATTAACAAGTCGGAAAGTTTGAATAGGAACTATATAGATTTAAATTACCATAAAACGAATAGGTCATTTTATTTTATTCAACTTCATTTAATCAATTTTTTTAGTACAATTCGTGAACTACGTTAGACAACTTTATTAAACCTAGAATTTATGAAATATAATCTTACTTTGTGAATAAATTCTTCAAACTTTGTGAATAAATTCTTCAAACTAAGTTTACACTACCGTGCACTTTTTCTCAAAGTTAATCATTTTTTACATAACACATATATACAAGAAGAGCTAACCTTTTTTTTTTTAAAGAAATAGAAGAGCTAACCTTAAATCTAATAAATATTGTAGTTTTTATCAATAATGAATATAGAGAATATGTTGTTATTGTTAATAATATTTAAAAAAATTAATTGATTTTTCAAAAGTCAAGATCATTTAAATTCTACAACAATATTAACATATAAAATATTTAAAAAAATGAATCATAATTCATACATTATTTTAAAACTAGATCCTTTTTTATTTTTCCTTCAAATTGTTTATTGAATTTTTAATGAGCAGAGTGTAGAGTCCACTAACAAGAATTAGGCTTGGGTCAACTATTGTTCAAATAACTAGAACTAGTTGTTTGGATAGTTGACCTTTACCACTTATAAACCCTTTAACATTTTCATGTCTAGGCAATATGGGACACTATAAGAATATGCATGCACAAATGATCCTGTCTATGTTATTATATTCCATCATGTTTATATTCTAACATTTAATTATTTTAAATGAAGGCTGAGAGCTATGTTACGTCACCATATTAGCATCTTCTGATTGCTCTATGTGTATGTTAATGAAACTAGGGATGGAGCATGGGGGATTTCAGGTCTGTTTATGGGGAAATGATCTGTGAACAAAACCTACACGAGGGAGAAGCCATTTTTGCAGTGGAGCTCAAGTGTTTCTCTTTTAGTCTTGACAAGTTCCCCAACCAGGATTATACCAAAATCTCCATAAGAGATCAGCTCCTGATTGCCTTAGTCATTCTTTCATTTTACAATCTGTATCTTTCCATACTTTCTTAGAAGGATACAAAGTTGATATGAAGTTTCAAATAGTCTGTCTTTGATTTGTGAGGTGTTTGGTTAAGAGAGTGAGATTTTCGTGAGGGTTTGCATATATTGATGTCTTTGAATCGAATATAAAAGCTTGTGCATGTTAGTGACAATGTTCCGAGATATTTTGAGTGTGTATGTGTCAATGTTATAGTGTATATTGAATAAGGTTTAAAAGTTTTAATCAATATTAGACCATCATAAAATTGACTACAGATTGAATAAAATTAAGAATTTGAAATATGGTTAAAAAAAATTGTTCATATTAATTGAAGAATTTGAAGTTTAATTAAAAATTAGATTTTTAAATAAGAATTAATTAATTTATTTTAATTTATAAAACTTTTAATTCATCAAAATAGCCAATTAATTAAAAAATTAACGACAAGAGATATTAAAATAAATCAAATTAAAAAGTTAAAAGCCGAACTGAAAAATTATACGGTTCAAACATTGGTATTATATAGACGAGAGCACATGCATACCAAACGTAACTTAGTTCCAAATACTGCTTCAAATCATCGTCAGATTACTAGGTTAGGTCCGAGTTCACACGAATCGATGCTAAAAATGATTTCATTTTTATTCAAAATTATATCAATTTCATGACCAATCATAAGGTCATTTCTTATCTATGGAGCTCTTCAATTACTCTTTTTATCAGTTGGAAACCTCATTGACGGGTATAGTCTACTTTTTGACAAGTTAGGTAGCTTAATATAGGCCTGTAACATAAATGCCAGGAACTGGAAAACTTATCTGGACAACCTTGTCACTGAACTTAAAATTGGTTGCTCTATAGGACCACATTTGTCCTCATCTAGCTCCCATGCACTCCTGGGAACTTGGGTTTTATTCTTTTTAATTTTGACTATAACTTTTATTTTCAGTCAAGAATGACAAAAAAAAAAAGTTTTTTAAAAGCGATCTCGTTATTAAGTAAGAATATTTAATAAGATTATGTGCCCGCACGGGTAGTCCAATTAGTTATTAGGAAGAAAAGTGAGTCCAAGGTCTCGGTTCGAGTCTCAGCAGCGGCAGTGTGGGAGCTCATCCAATATGGTGACTCCTTGTGCGCACCGAGCACTAGGCCACCTTTCTGAGAAGCTGACTGGGATCAAATCGTGATTTACCTCCCTCACACAATGTCGAGACGGAGTGTGGGGGCGTCTAGAGTGGGCGTTCCACTTTTTGAGTCCAAAAATAAGATTACGTATTATTAAATTTTTTTTAGATCCTGTATAAATGTTGAAGATGATGATAAACGAGAGAAGGTTCAGATTATTTTAATATTGTCTAGCTTAATTTAATAAATTAAAATTAATTAGTCAAGTTTAAAAAATAACTAATTCAATTCAACCTGAAGTTAATAGAATCCACTCGAGTTGATAGGACTCAAGCTAAACTCGAGTTTTTTTTTTTATTTTTGGGCTACATTAATTCTATTTAATTTTTAAGACTTAAATATGTCAAGTAAAATGATATTATTTTATAAAACGATATTACCTTGAATAAAACGATATTTTTTAAAATTTAAAATTAAAAAATTTAATCCATATTGGATTGCACCGACCAAACTTTAAATAATGATAAAAAAAGTTCAACTAGTTTCATTTGTTTAGTAGTCAAATTCTTTAACCGTTTAGCTTTTCAGTTTAGTTTTTAATTTTTTTGTTTAGTTTATTTTGTTGTTAACATTTGATCAATTTATTAATCAATCGATATATTTTTAAATTAATAATTTTTATAAACTAAAATAAATCAATTAATTTTTATTTAATAGTTTCTTTTTTCAATAAAAATTCAAATATATTAATTAGTAAGGACAATCTCTTTCAATCATACTTTAGATTCTTTAATTTTATTCAATCTATAATTAATTTTATGATAGTTTAATATGAGTTGAACTTTTTAAACTTTAAACTTTTTCTCTTATCAATTTAACTTTTGTTTCGATTTTTAGGGGGCGGTTGATTTGTATGGGAGAATGGTAATAGGAATAGAAATGAATATAGTGAGGAATGAGAATGGATATTATTATTATAATTATGATGGTTGGTTAAGAGGAATGAATGATTACTATTATCATTGACAGTGATTGGTTTGTAAAAAATATTGTAATTAATTAATTATAATATATTGTAATTAATTAATTATAATATTTTAATTAATTATATTGTGATTAATAAATAAATAAAATATTTTAATCAATTAATTAATAACATTATTTTAATTAATGAATAATTATATTTTTAATTAATAATAATAATTTAATTAATTATATTTTAATTAAATTAATTATATTTTAATTAATTAATTAATTAGTATTAAAAATATCTTTAAAAATTGAGTCTCTACTAAAGAATGAGTTTCATTTATCTATTAAATGGAAGTATGGGATATCAAACTATTGTCTCTATAATTATAAGCAACAACTAATCACTCACTTTTTATTCTTTACCCATTAATCCCTTCTCAAACCCATTATCAAAATACCCCCTTAAAATATTAACTTTGAATTGTGCAAGTTCAAATAGCAGTAGCTTGAGCTTAGCATGTGAGCCAGATATTTTTGGACAACCCTATTTAGTTAGTTGAGACGTCACACTTGACACACAATCATGAGATCTAATGAGTGAACCACTGAGAGATTTTGTACAATGTCACCTAATTGGATGGATTCATAGGCACTAGATTTTCAATGCCGTTTTTTTTTTTGTGTTTCTGACTATGTGTCAATTATTTTTAACCATACATTTATATAAATTTTATATAAATATTAAGATAAGATTTAAAGAAATAGGGTAAGAACTGTAGGAAATTTCAGTGTGTGTATCATATACACGCATTGCGAAAAACTAAAAAAAATTGTTCTAGGATTTTCCTAAAATTCAGAATCTATGTGCTTTATGTATAGTCTCCTTTGTTCTTTACTTCTTTAATCTTCTATTTGTCAGGTTGCCGTAAACTATAATAACAAAAACAGACCGACTCTAATGGTATTCATACAAAGATCAGAGAAATTAACCAATCAAACTCTTTGATTTGAAAATGGCTAAAACAAAAACAATAGTGCTAACTCTCTTATTTGTTTTATGGAGAGCAAACCTATGAAAGAGAATAAAGAAGAAGATGATGAGAAAAATTAGGAGAATGGCTTGAAAAGTTGTTTTCTAAACTTGTTAAAATCAGTTTTCTCACAATCATCATCCTTCCTTTCTAATTTTTTGTTTTTGTCTTTTATCATTTAAAGACAATAAACGCATTACCTTTAAAGAAGCCTCTCTCATCTTCCACGTTTCACATATCTTTATATATATATATATATATATATATATATATCTGTGTGTGTGTGTGCGTGTGTATGCTGAGGTGGTTCAGTCATATTGGACTTGGTCTTATAGAATCTTGGGTGTGAAAAAACATCAGAAATCTGTTTCAGCAATATCAATATTGCGATTTCATCGGGACAGATCTCAATCTCATCGAGATCTATTTGGTTCTATTATTCTCCATATAATAGATCTCTATTTAAAACTATTTTACGAATCATCCGAGTCACTCTTATGTATGTAACTCATTAGATTATCAGTTATGTTGGCCGCTTGGATTAACACTTAATCCAAGCAAATCATGAATTGCATCTAGCAACATATCATGACCTTCAATTGACCGAAAGTAAGTGGCTTGACGACCATCTCACGAAACCTCCCATAGACAATTGATGTGTAATTAGTCCTTTCACTATATTATACCTCACTTGGTTATGAGCATAGGCAAAATGTCAACTCTCACTAGACTGCTTACGTCAAATCTAGCCCAAGTGATATCAATTCTCGTATTGGGACTATTACTCTATATGTCAATGAAAATATTTTTCATAAAATATGTACTCTGGATAGATATTTCCAAGTAATGACACCAACAAGAGGCTATATGTAACATCCCGTTACCGATGTGAGGGCATATCGGTAATTTGGATGAGTGAGCAGTGAGTGCATTCATAATTAGT
>JAOTIZ010000005.1:1254442-1293530 GCA_027123425.1 Erythroxylum panamense
TGCCTTTTTATGACTGAGATAGTGTTATATTGAAAATGTTTTCGTTTTAAATCAGGCCCAAATTATTACTGATTTCCGCGCATGTGATTGATTTGTGAAAAAGAGAAGTGTTTTCAGAGTTTTAAATTGCAGTGAGTGTTCTAGTATGCCACCCTCACGGGTCACGAGTTCGGATATCACCCTCGATATCGGGTTCGGGTCACGCGGGAGTGGGATGCTACACTATAGGTATCATCTTCTGCGATCTCAGAAGTGGTGAATCTTCTATTGAATATTCAATTACCATCAAACACCTTAAGTTGTACTCAATCATCGCTCTATGAGCAACCTCTGCAAGGCAACAAAGAATGAAGTGAAAGCATATAATTATCAATATCCAAGATATTCTTAAGTACTTCAAGTTTAAAAATTCTTGCATTATTATTATGATGAGATTGTCAATGACATTAGAATAGGAGATCTATGTGACGATCTCATGGTAGGTTATCCATTGTACTTACTATCTCTAGTAAGCATCCACATCTCATATTTACAGTTTCTGAAATTCACTGATTGATCAAATCAAGGAGTTTGACATGTGTTAGTTTATCTGAATTAACGATGCTTAGTCTCATTAATCCGATAACTAAGGATAATTTAAATACTGACATAATTACACATGATATGAATATCAATAGTATGATCGCATCATGATTTCCTTTATGTTATGTCATATATCATAGACTTCAATAATTTGCTTATAGATCAATATCAATTCATAAATAATGGACATCAAATTAATGAAATGTAACTTTCTTTACTATTAAAAATAAAGTCTGTATATAAATTTGTACAAAATGTACTGATAGCGATTGTCTTTAGAATACTGCTCTGACATGAATTAATTAACTACAATAGAAGATCGTATAACAAAACAGCTTTTAATTTTCATGTCAGCAAATAGTTGTGGGTTATGGTCCTTTCTTACTTGTCGAGTCTAATACTCTAATTACAGATCAACTGTTCTTACAAGACAACTCAGACCAGTGCAAAATCTGTGGCCAAACCGCTATGGATGTGTTTGGTCAGAAGAAATTCAGGTACATAGGTTATAACCCTAAACGTAGATTATAACCCTAAACCCTAAACGTAGATTATAACCCTAAACCTAAAACTATAGTTTCTGTCATTTTACGTACTGGAAACATCACTGTACTGACATACTTTTGTACTAGCATTTACTATTTTCTTTTTTCTGTTGAAGAAGAAGAAGAGGAAACAACAATTGTTGTTACGTTCAATCTTTGTCGTCTGGTGTTTGGAACGAGAGAAAAATTTTGTCTCCACACGTGCATTTCTTTTTCCTACCATTTCCCTCTGATTCCTTTCCCATTTGCATTACGATTCTCTAATTACAATTGAATGCTCGTGTCATTACCTTTGAAGTGACCTTGAGAATGAAAGTGAAGGTGCAAACAAGACAAATGATTAAAGAAAACTCTTTTTTTTTATCCAATTAAACTTGTTTTAATTTGTTAATTTTGGGTTAAATCAATGTATTTTTCCGTGGATTGATTCTAATTAAGCAACGATTAAATTAATATTAACTCGTTAATTTTCGATCAATTTTAAAAAAATTCTCATTCTCACCAATGAAGACAAACTTTATCTGAATGTATGAACAATGATCAGCCCTAATCCGACTCAATCTCAACAAAATACCTAGTCCTAACAAATATGAGTGGTAATTGATTGAGTTCTAGTTCAACCAGCGTATTCGTGCTCGAGCTATCAAAATCTCAATATAGTCAAATCGAGTCCTAATTTAATTTGATTAAATATATTTCTACTTTTAAAAATTAAAATGACACTATTTTTATTAAAAATTTTAAATTTTAAACTAGGCCAAATTTGACAGTCTGAGTTTGACTCGAAATTCATTCAACTTGAGTCAGTCTAGTCAAACTAACCAAGTCTTGCTATTTCTACAAACAAATCACCAAAACGATGTTGTTTTGGGTGAGTGATCGTCGACTTGGGTCAACCTTGAATTTAACATAAAGTTAAGTCAAAACAAGCTTAAACCAATAATTTTGAGCTAATTATATTGTCGAAAATTTTGTTTGAGTGGATAGAGATCTAATCGAGCCTAGGTCAAATCTAATTTATTATATATTTTAATTTTTAAAATTTAAATGCATCATTTTTATTGAAACTTTTGAACTTTTGACTAGGCCGAATTGGGTAACCCGAGCTTAACTTGAGAACGGATCAAATAGGATCAGCCATTAACTTAGGACCGAATCATCGGGTCGGGCCGAACCATATAAGTCTTGTCGTTCCTACTAACAAACCGCTAAAACAAAGTTGTTTTGGGTGAGCGATCAACTGTTCGGGTTGACCCTGAATTCGTTCAACTTGAATCCGAATCAAACCGAGCTTAACCCAACAAAGTTTGAACCACACCAGACACAAATGTCAAACCTAATGAACGTGGAGACATTGAAGAAAAGGGTAAAAGGAACTGGTCACACACGTGCAACAGCTACATACATAGTCATAAGACAATAATTGGAAACTGTGATAGATAGGTGAAAAGCCACTCTCTAGTCTCTGCCCTACACTGTCATGCTCAAAAGTCTTCACACCAAATATTTGTGGGGTACTGTCTTGATTCTAATTTTCCGTTAACGTCAATCCAGAATCTCCGGATATTTGCCGGTAGGTCGTCTGGTCCTTTCCTTCCTCCGTCATCATCACCGCCACCATCACCGTCACCGTTGCTATCACCACCATCACTTTATTATTGTTTCTCCTTATTAACGTAATCAAGTTATGTAATGCGTTTTCCTTGACTTTCCCTTTCGTTCTTACAGCTAACCGACACAGTCGTCAAAATTGCCAAACTAACTCCTAATATTTAACAATTATTTTAGAGAGAAATTTGGATTTTTCTTAATTTTGACTATAAAAATATTTTTTTTAGTTGTTTACGAGATGTTATAGGAGGATCTTAATTATGATAATATACTTATAAATTATCCACACTAAGATTAATTCTGACTTGAATCGAGTAGGTCTCTTACAGAAGGCAAAGCTATGACCCCCAAACATATTTTAATAAAAGTTATACAGGATTAACTGTTACACAAACTTTTATAATTATTTTGTGTTGATCTTAGTGATAAAATCGTTTAAAATTAAATAAAATTAAAGAATTTAAAATATAATTATAAAATTATCCTTATTCATCGAAGAATTTAAAATTTACAAAACTTGATCAATTAATTAATAAATTGATCGGTTTTTAACAATAAGAGTTATTAAAGTAAATCAAACCGAAAAATTAAAAATTGAACAGTTCAAGATTTTAATGGTTGAACTGACCGAACCAGTTGAGTTTTTAATTATTGAATTTTATTTATATTTTTTTTAAAAAAATAATAAATTATAATTTTTGTAATTTATAATACTATTAAATATTTTTTAAAAAATATATATAATAATGAAAAATATTTTTAGAAATGGGCAAAATCATTTAAAAATTTGTATGTAAGCTTATCTATTTGGGGAAATTTCTAACATGACAAGATAGAGTTGCCCTTTCGGACAAATCTTTTTCAACTACCTAAACAATATATTTATGTTAATATAAATGTTAAATTCAGACCAACCTACCGAAAGTTTTGGTGGATCAAACAAGGAATTGGGTTGATTGTTGAACAAGTTAGTGACGATAGATTCATATAATTTGTAACATAAAAACGCCTAATAAGTTAAAATTCTTGTCTTTTTTCTTGGTGAGGCATCTTTTAGTTCTTTAAATTTTGTAATTAAAATTATGATTAGTTTAAGTAACATTATAAAATCGGTTAAAAATTAAATAAAATTTGAAGAATTTTAAATATGATTAAAAAATAATGTTCTTATCAGTTAAAAAATTTGAAGTTTAATTAAAAAATAAATATTAAATAAAAATTAATTGATTTATTTTAGTTTATGAAAACGAATTATTTTGCAAAAATTAGCTAATTACTTGATAAATTAATCTATTTTTAACAATAAGAATTATCTTAAAAACTAAATTGAAAAGTTGATTGATTCAAAACTTTCACGGTTCAATTTTTTAGTACTTGATTTATAGATAACTCTTTTTTACGATAAAAAATATTAATTACCTTCTAAATAAGCAAAATTACTAATTTTAGTAAGAAATTTTATTAATTAAAGACATTCACATTCAAGCATATTCTATCTAAAATACTTATTTAAACAATTATTATTTAGAAGTAATGACCCTTTCAGGCAATGTTTCATAGATCAAATCAGTAGCTGTTCTTTCTGTTTTGTCACTTCATTAAACCTATATTTTAACATCATATAAAAGACAACTTGCTTAATTTCAATTTGGTGTCATGTCCAATCATATGATGTAGTCTCTCAGGGAACTGATTTTATTACAAGAGCTAGCAGAAGCTGGCAAGGAAAAGGAAAAAAAAAAACTGTACTTATAAAAGTTAGAGTATTCACATAAAATGTGTAGAAAAAATTTAATAGAATATATTAAGAATTGATTAATAGGAACAAAAGATTTGACCTCGTCTATAAGTACTTTTTTTATTGTTTTTCTTATTATCACTTTCTTTAGTCTTCTAGAGAATCCACAACTTGGATTAACAAATTTTAGGTTAATTATAAAAAAATTACAAACTTTATTCAATTTTATAACACTCTCTCAAAATTTTAAAAATAATATTATAATTTTTAATTTTTAATTTTTAACAAAAATAGTTCGAAGGTAGATTTTTTATTAGTGTAAATGTTATGAGTCATATCATGTTAGTATTTTTATGATGTGAGTATTGCATATTATATTTATGTCAATATAAATTTTATTATTTAGTAAATTAAAAATATCAAATGTCTTAAAATAAATTTTAAGTAAAACGTATAATTATTTTTGAATTTTGATATTTTTAATTTATTAAATAATAAAATTTATGTAACAAAAATATTAATCTGACATAAACGTTATCCAATCGCTCCAATGAAGAGATGCAAAAGGACCGTTTAGAAATTTTAAGAAAAAAGTTGGAAGACATGAGAAGAATTGAGAGGAGCTAATTAAAAATGACGTGACAATGTTAGAACTTAACAAAGACATGACTACCAATAGAAAACTTTGGCATGCTAAGACTCAGGTTAATGATCATTCGTAAAAAATTCCTAGTAATTCTCCTATATCTTTTAACTTTTGTCTGTTGTAGTTAGCATATGTGGTAAATATGTATTATTCTTATTCTTATTCTTATTCTTATTATTATTATTATTATTATTATTAGGATCTTTAGTATTGTAATTAATATTGTTGTTATTATTTTGTTTATGAATATTAATGTTACTATGATTCTTCTTCTTATTATTATTTTCTATTATTAGTAGTACTTTTTTTATTTTTACAATTATTTGTATCTATTAGTTATTTTATTTTAATTTTAATCTTTTCATTCTTGTGAGTCATTTGGAAACAACCTTTTTACTAATTAGGGATAAGACTGTGTATTATTAGACCTCTCTAAATTTCGCATCTAAACGAGATTTTTACTGGGTGTTGTTATTGTTTCTTGTTTAACATATACGCTATTCACATTAATGAAGAACTTAACATTAGGTTTTTATTATAAAAATTAAAAGTTAAAACATTTTAATGCTATTTTTAAAAGTCTGAGTTAATATTACAAAATTAGGTCAATTTTTAAATTTTTAAATTAACATGTAAATTTTTAGTTGACTTAATAATCTATAATTACGTAAATAAGTCATCACTTAAGACCAAAAAATCCAATTTGCCCGTTAAAAATTCCACAACGAATTCATAAACTCTTCGAACCTCTAAAAAGAATTATTGATCGAAAGTGAAGATATGTTAGACTTTAGATCGAGCCTTTTACTTAATTTTGAATCGTCAAGTTCTCGGATTTTGCGTATTAACAAGATTCATATAAGGTGTTGTTGTTGTTATGTTGTTTCGTCATAGCGATTAATTTCTTACGAGAAAAAATTAACAATCATTAGGCACAAAAGTCAATATCTTAGTGATTAAAAACCAAAGTTTTATCCGAGTAGTTAAGAGTTGAATCCGCAAAATTAGGGGATTTCATCAAGATTTAGATTTCGTAGTATACGAAGACTTATGTACATGTCTTGTCGGTTTTGTTAGGTACGTGAATCAAACAAGCATGAAACTCTTTGTCCCAGAAAGAGACAACAGTAAGCATCAATCAAATACTTTTTTTTCCCTGATCAGTCGTTATTTCTCATAGATCAGAACCCTTCATAGTGTAGTAATTTTTATTTTATTTTTGTTAAGAATTAAGGGTAAGATTGTGTGGTTCCACGGAGGTTTGAAAGTGAAACTCAGCTTTTGAAATCTCCCATGCAAAGTTCACTTTACCTTTTTGCGCGATCAGACCATACCAGACAACCTCAACTTTAGGCAAGCTTTTCTGGGTTCACACCACGTTTTGGAAAAATTTTGAATTTGCATCCACTTTTTTTTTGAAATTTTGATTTATTAAGTTTTTTTGTTTCCGGGTGGAAATCGTATTATTCTTTTGTTAATCGAAAATTGCCCCGTATTAGTTAGAAGTAAGGTTGCATATTTCTGAATCTTCTAATACCTCACGATCGGTAAGACTTTCACTAACATGTTTTAAACTGTTGTATTATAATTTGAATCGAACTTGTTACTTAATTTTAAATTATTGTGAATTAAAACATTTATACGGAGTGTCATTGTTATTGTCGTTGTGATCCGAAACTTTAAAAAAGGTACAAAAATTGTGTGACAATAACAACACTGGATAATAACATTTTGTATTATGATGATATTTACCCTAAGATTATATGATAAGAAATTAAGAAAGTGAAACAGAATTTATAGTTCATAAATCTACAATTCATATCTATACTTGGGTAAGATCAAACCAGATTTGCTTAAACACCTTGATGATGAGTTCATGATATTCATCAGAATTCAAGGAGAGGTAACACGCGAGAAGATCTTCCAAGTCTTTTGAAGCTTTGATGTTGTTCTCCAGGATCATTTCAACCATTGATTCCCTGAAATCCTTTTGAGGGTCTAACGAAGATTTCACAATCGCCAAGCTATCTGACAAGCCTCTTTGATAACTCCTTCGTGCCTGAACTCTCTTGCTTGCTGCAACTTTCGGGGAATTGACCCTGAGCCTGACGCCTGGAGAATTCACAGAAAATTTCCTGACAGAGCCGATGTGTTTGTGTTCTTTAGGGGTCACTCTCTGTTCTTTCACTATCTTCACAGAAAATGACCCATCAGCACTCTCTTGGAGTTGGCATTTAGCTGGTAGTTTTCTTCTGCATTTGGAGTCTTTCGTTTTGTGATCCAAATTCAGAGGCTTGGTTATGATTGGAGGGAGATCAAGATCGGATATTTTCTCAAACAAATCAGCCTTCTTATCAGCGGTAGAATCTAAGTTGCAGCTTGACAACGAAACCATTTTATCAATAGATGAGTCGGTTGTAAGAACATGGTCACACCTGAATTCTGGTGGGAATACGTAGCAGAATTCTTGATCATTGGAGCTGTCAGAGAGAGAAGCAGAGCGGTCAGGAGGAGAATCTGGTTTAGTCCAGAGCGAGGCTCGACAGGTACAACCTGAAGAAACAGAGGAGGAGACAAGGTTTGGAGACATTAAAGATCGTCTTTTGGTGCCATGTTTGGAAGATTTTCTTGGTGGTTCAGTGTCTGAGGATTTTGGGATTGTGGGTGATGAATCATTTTGACCTTTTGGTTCCATAGAAGCAAGCTCTCTGGTGTAGTAATAAGATTTTCTGGGATAAGAATGGTGGGGTTGCTTTGGTTTGGATTCCTGTGAAGTTGCAGATACTGGTGTCTTCTGTTTTCTGGTTCTACTACTTCTGACAGTACTGGTACTACTACTAGTAGTAACAGCCATGTCCTTGAGCTTGGAAAACCAAGCATTAGGCACCATATCAGAGAACTTAAACCTGTATTTAGCCATTAAGACGCTTTATCTCCCTCTCCTCGCTCTGTATCTGCAGAAAGAAGAAGAAGAAAAGAAGAAGAGGAAGACTTTCGTCTCCACGAATGTGTTTTTTGAAGATAAATAAAGATAGAGAGATAAAAGAGAGGCTGGAATTTCAGGGAAAGATGGGGCCTATAAAAAGGGAAAGGGGTCAGGACATGGGCTATTTGGTAAATTACAATTTCTTTTAAAAAAAGTTTTGTGGTTGCAAATGATGGGCATTTAATAACAATAGTCTGTAAAAATAATATTACATAGTTGGTCTTTGTTTAATGAATTAAAGATATGATTTATTACATAAAGTTGAAGCGTTGAACAAAATATCCAAGTAAGTATTAATTATTAATTTTAAAAATAATTTCTTTAAGTATCGGCTAAATGTGTAATTTTATCTTAAATTTATAAAAAAGAAGGTTGCGTATATTATTTCCCTTCCTAAATTTTTGGAAAACGGGAAATTTTGTGTATTGAAGACGTCAACTTTAATTTTACACTAATATTAATAAAATAACATTCGTTGTATCTTGAATAAGGTACAAAAGTGATAACAGAAAATGAAATACCGCAATATACTTGATTTTAAGCATTTTGTAATTATAAATAGGGTGTATAAAATATAATTAAATAAAATATATTAAAAATTTGATATAAACCAAAATTTTAACAAATTTTTATTTTTTAAGATTTTTAACAAACCAATCACTATCAAAGGTAATGGTAATCATTTCTCCATCTTAACCAACCATCATTATTATAATGATTATATCCATTCTCATTCCTCACTATATTCATTCTCATTCTTATTCCCATTACCTTATGTAAACCAAGCGCCCAGAGTTTATTTAGAAATTTTATAGAACATTAAGATGAAAATTACACATTTAGCCAATACTTAAAGACATTATATCTAAAATTACATCATCATCTAATTTACTTGGTCGCAATAAGTTAAATTGATGGCATATAAATGTATATATTAAAAACTATAAAAAGCTTATCTATGTTAAGATCTAGACTATGATTGGTGGAGGGTTTATTAATAGAATAGAAAGGAATATAATATTCTTTTATCGTTTGAAAAAATAATTTATAATGAAATAGAATGAGATGAGATAGAAGAGAATGATTTTATATTACATCTCATTCCATCATAAACAATAAACATAAAAAACCTTCGATTTAGGAAGTTTATGATGAAATGTAAAATGATAAACAACTTTACACTATATTACATTATGAACCATTCATCAAAACAACATTTTATTATATTATATTACAAACCCTTATATCCCTCACAAAGAATAATTTTTTAATATTACCTTCATTTCCGTTCCATTTTATTATAAAACAAAAGTTTATGCGGGTCATTTAAAAATAATCTTTCTATTAATTAAGAGTAAGTATGTGTACTATTGAAAATTCCCAGATCTCACGTTTGAACAGAATTTTTACTAGAAGTTGTTGTGGTTATACGAGATTGAAATGTTGTTATTTTTAAATTTTATTACATATAAAAAACGTTTTGATTAGTCCCTAGTCACACATCAAATCCTCTCTTCTAGTTACTCTATGTCAATAATGTTTTATTAAATCTCATCCATATATTTATGCGGGGTCCAAATAAATGTGTGGATAGGATTTAATGCAACATGATAAGAGCACTATAATCGGAACAGGAGATCTTATCATCAAGTCGTCATTCCAATGTAATGAAATTAGAACCTAACCAACGACTATTCATGGATAGGCTATAATTGTTATGATCAAATCTCTTGTTCCCGATTCTCAATACCACCCTGTGCTCTCTCCATATAAGGATCGAGAACAACCACCCCGTGCTATTTGAGTTCAGATCTTCTGTCTAATATTATGGTGTCTTATTGTGTCCAATGAATCTCAGTCATTTATTTATGTGAGTCTCATGTAGGTCTCGCGTGGATCCCGCATGAGTCCTGCAAAATAAATGACTGAGATTTCATGAGACAGAATAAGACATGGTAATATTAGACAGAGGATCTTGTCCCGTGCTATTTGTGACACTCATAAGTCAAAATCACCTATCCCAATGCCTTGTAATCATTTCTTTTATGTTTATTTCATGAAATCTTGTCAGTTAGACTATAATGTTGTCAAGCTCAAATTAATTAGAATTTAAATCATGCTCGAATTTGAGCTAGATTAGTAATCTGGTTTGTTTAGTTTTAGTTTAGTTTCATTTTTAATTTTTTAATTTAATTATATTACAAAGTTAAAAATATTAAATAAAATTATTCATAATTTTATCTAAGAATTAATTTAATTTAATTTATTATTATCAATAACTAATTAATTAAAATATTTAGTCGATAGCGAATCAATTTACGAAAAATGCTTATTTTACAAGTTATTGCATGCACTCAGACGATTAACTCAACACGTAATCGACGGATCTTACACGCTTGCGAAGAGTTTGCAATGATTCTCCAACCTTTCATTGCCCAAGTGGCTTACAAGATTTTAGCAACAATGGTGTTTAGATTGGATTCCAAAACTCCTGAGAAGAGAAGCTCGTATGGGACTTTTCACCGCCATTTTCACAAGAAGATGAAAATGTACAAATATGCTTTTCAAAAATGGCGGATCTGAAGTTGCCACATCTGTTTGCTACAACCTCTCAAGTTGCCTCGGTTTAAGGTCTAAACAATGAAGAATGCCCATCTTAAGCTACCACCGTACCGACTTTATTACAAGCACTACGTTTCTGACTTACCAAGGGAACTGGTCCAGCACGAGAACGAAAAGGAACAAGACGAAGACATAAAGAGGTATTGGCAATATCAGCGTGTAGATAGTGTCTGGAAAGGGGATGTGATCACCTTTGCTATTTGTACTATTCTAACTCTTGTTCAATTCATCTCATCTATACAATTATATGGTCTAAAAAATTAGTTGGGGGTTGGATTCGGTTTGAAGTAGACCAATAAAGTTGTAGGTTCAAATCGCTCTTATGTATGCAACCGTTTAAAACTTGAGATCAGAGCTTTACCTTCCGCAAAAGATCAACCGGACTCGAGCGGAGATTAGTCTAGGTGTGGATAGCTTAAAGGTGTCTTCTTATAGTTGAGACTTTCCTATGATACTTTGTGAAAAAAAAAAAAAAATTTGGGTTTTGAAATTAGGAGACTTGGCCCAAACTCAAAAATAAAATTCCAAAAAATTAAAAATATAAAAGACAACATTTTAAAATGTGTTGTACTTAGTTATTAAATTAAAAAATAAAAAATAAAGATTGAACATTAAATTAAAAATAAAAAATTGTAGACTTTAAATTTTAGTTACACTTAAGAGCAACTTCAGCTATGTTGAGCTCGGGTTGTAGAATTCGAATATACAAAATCCAAACTCAGTCGAATATAATTTATTTATTGACTTTAGGTAAAATTGCGTATTACTAAATCTTTTCAAATTTGTTTATTGTCCACGAAGTATCTTAGGAGGGTCCTAACTATGAGAAGACATCTTTAAGTCATCCACACTCAGACTAATTCCTGTTCGAGTTTGGTCCCAAATTTTAAATACTTACACGCATGAGAGTGATTCAAACCCGCAACCTCACTTAAGTCAGGAGAGCTTCTTACCATCTCACTTGCACCTTAAGATTGATCTCTTCATATTTTGATTTATACTTAATGTTATTGTTGTTGTTTAGGTAAAACTGACCTATCTCTTAGAATTATCCTTGAACCAAACTTATTAACTTCACAACGAAACAAGCCTTTTGCCTGTTTTAGTTACACATGATCTCTTACGTGATCATTTACATAATTAGATAAAGAATCTAATGAATTCTACTAAACTAAAATCCCTAAACTAAATGCAGAAGTTAAAGACAGAAACATCAATCAAGAACAGTGTTGCTCCTTTTGCTGGGACCAGAGGGTGGCTTCGTGCCCTTGGGAAGGAGATTAAGCACCAGAGGAAGATGATAGTTCTGGTAGCCGACGCAGTTCTTTGGTTCTTCAGGAAGAGAAAGGTTTGGGCCAGATTTCACAGCACCGAGTAGCCTGGCATGAGAAGCCTTTGACATTACGATCGCTAGCAGGACCAGAACTATGAAGTTGCTTATGTTGTAAGAAGCAGCCATTGGAGAATGTTAATGGAGGGAGGAAGAGTGAGAGATGGAGACAGTCGTATAAATCCTGGCAGGGGATGAGATTGAGACCAAAGTTCGCCATTGACATGAAGCTTCTCGGTAAGAGCAAAGTACGTGTCTGTGAACTGGAGTTTTGACTTTTTTGAGATGAGGAGTGATTCATAACTGTTTCTTTGTTCCCTTAGTTTGACTAAATAGAACAGTTCTATGGAGTTCAGGGATTTCACACGCTTTCATGTCGGTGGTGCTTGTAAGAATGGCAATAAATTGGGCTGGGTTGGTTCATCCCGGCCAACTTTAGCTTGACTCCTAAAATATGCAGCCCGAATTTGGTCCAAAGTTCGTGACCTCTGAGTCTCTGACGAATGTTATGAATACTATACCGAATTTAGTATCGGATTGGATTATGGTACGATATTGTACTGCATCAATTTATATCGGATACTATTTCGAGTAATTTTTTAAATTTATGCAATAGTCCCTAATTTTTTTTTAAAATTACAAAATTACAATGTTATTTTAAAAATAATATTATTTTAGACGAATGGATCGCTCAAATTGTTTGGGCTTATATTCCTTATTGGGCTTTTCTTTACAGAAACAATGGGCTTTTGTCACTAAAAATGAATTCTTTACACTTGGCACAAAGAGAAAAATTAAGTTGACAATACTGTCCTCGACGACGACGCACTTAGAGCTGTATTAACAGTCCTATACCCATCAACGAAATCTCCGTCCAAACCAGCCGCCCACCGCCGCAAAGTCCTCAAGAGCGTCGCCGCTTTTCTTTTCCCTCTCGTCGTCCCCGACCCCATCAATTCCCATATCATCCTCTCTATTCCCGCCATCGCCGCCAGCTCCGCCACTATCTCGGCCCCTCCGTTTCGACACATCGTCACCAGCGCAGCCGCCGCGCTCTCTCTGGCCGTCTCCGACCCTTCCCTCAACAACAACCCCAGTCTCTTCACCGAGCTTTGCGCTTCGGCGACCGCCACTATCCCTCCCCTCTTCAACACCGCCTCAAGCACCGTAACCGCCTCCTCCGGCAATGAGCTCATGACTCCAGTAACCGTCACCACAACGCCTCCATCCACAAAACGACCCACTGTTTCCCTGTCTCCGCATAAGTTGAGAATCGCCACCAAAGCGTCCCTCTTAGAATTTGTGGGCCCTGTTTTAACCAAATCAAGCAGTCCTCGTATGACACGTGTCTTGCGGCCTAGTTTCTTCCTGTACACGTGCACACCGGATAAACTGAAAATCGTAGCGGCGGCGTTGCCTTTAGCGTCCCACGTGGACCCCGAGCAAAGTACCTCCACGACGCCGTTTAACGCGCCGTCTGTTTCCATTATCATTTTCTTGTTCTGATCAAGAATTGAGAGGTTCAGAATCGCCGTGACGGCGTTAACTTGGAGATTCGGGAACTCCGAATCTAAGTAACGGACTAACAAAGGTAATGCTCCAGCTTCGGCAATGCAAGTTCGGCTATGGGAATTCGTTTTGGCTAGAGCTCGGAGCTCGTACACGACGTCGTTGGCGGCCTCTGGTGAGTGTGAGACGGAGAGTTTGCTCACTAGAAATGCTACCGTCATCTTGTTGGCCTCACGCGCCGCCTTGTTAGGACTAACACCGTTACGTCCGCGGCTATCTTGGAAGGGGATCTTCTGGTCCCGGCACCACATGGCTATTAGATTCTTCAAAGCTAGGTTTGGGGTGAGATCGGTGTGGGCCAGAGTCTGGCCTGTTTTGGGACACGTGTTGTGTCCTGATTCAATCCACAAATTGATCGACGCTTGATCGTACGTCTGTCCTGTTGCCACGACTACCGGTTCTCGCATCATCTCCAGCGTTATCGGACAACGGAAATCCACCGGAATGTTTACCTCCGGCAAGGGTTTCCTCCGTCGGTGATCGTTCCCGGGTGTGGAAGCTCCGTAGAGGACGCATTTAGCGTAGAGAACGAGTCCGATTAAGGCTACAACCTCCGATTTCGATTTCTCGTCTACTTGGTTCTGCACTTCTTCCTCGAGACTTTCGATCTCCTCTCCACAGCTTAAAGAATTTCGAATCCCTAGTTCATGAAATATCCTCTGGAGCTTCGAATGATCAGGAACGATCTCCCGCTTGATTCCGTCGAGCATGGCTAACACTTCACGCCTCAAGCTATCGTCTCGTGGATCGACGCACGCTCTCGCCTCCGAACACTGTTTCTTGATCAAGACGACGAGCTCCACGACGTCTTCGCTCAGGCTAACCTCCTTGATCGGAAAAACATCCAGAAGAGTTGATAATTCGCGGGTCAGCTCGTGAAAGTTGTTGGACACCGATTGGTTGTGGGCCAAAAGCCACGTCTTGCTTCCCAATGAGCAGTCTTCGATCAGAGTCTTGATTCTCTGAAGAATTATGTACATTTCCTCGAAGCAGAGAAGAGCGGAGGACGAGTAAGGAATTGGGTTTCGCAGGAGCTCCTCGAACAAGATCGAGAGAAGCTTTGTTTTGCGAATTATGGACAGTGAGCTGCGTTTTACAAGGAAATCGATTGGTTTAAGAAAAGATATCTCCTGTGACAGAACAAGAAGAGACGTCACGAGGTTTCTGTCGGAGAACTTCGGAGTTATGAATGCCCAGGCCGGTGGCCGCCGTTTCCTTTGTGGGAAAATCTGGGGAGACACTGCCATGAATGTCAAAGCAATAAAGCAGACACCTTTAGATTGATATGATAATCACAGAAGCGAAAAAGAGTCGGGTTTTTGGATTTCTCTTTTCCTGTTTTCTTGAGAATGAAGATAAGAGAAGAGAAAAGACGAGAAAGAGAATAACTTGGCAACAACAACTAGCTGTATCCCAAGAAGGAGTTGGTCAAGTCAGTACTTTCCGTTTCATTTTTCATAATATTTATATGGTTTCTGCACTTTATTGGTATTCAACGGAATGGATTAACTTCTAACTGAATCGAGCATTGGTAATTATAAGCATTAGCAGTCAGTTTTCTTAGTTACAACTTGGAGGTAAAAGCAGGAGTCTCGTTTCATTTTAGCTGCAATGTCAGCAAACAAAGACAAGTCTGTTAGTTCGGATCGTTATCGCGATTTGTTCGTTTGTCATTACTGTAATCGATCAAACGTTCCGGTGAGAACAAAGATTATACTTTAATGTTTTTGGTATGTTTGGTGTGGACTTATTCTATATTATCATCATCATCCATATGCTAAAATAATGAAAGGAACAGTTGGTGCATTACTTGTTGCTATTCGTTCGTCCGACATTTACAGCTAAGCCTAATTAAAGGATGTACTTTCATGTGTCTTGTTTCTTTTACCTTTCTTCTTTTTAACAAAAGATCGTTGTTTGAATGGTAAAGGAAAAAGAAAAAATGGGCAGATAATGTAATGTTCAATGATTAGTCTCCTCAGGTTTGGAGGGTTGAATCTGTGTGAGCTTATTGTTTTAAGAAGCTATGGTCAAAGAAAGTGGCAGGCCAATCGTCAGCCACCTGCTCAAGTTGCAATGGCGGCTTAGACGGAGGCTTTAAAACAAACAGTTGCTTGATGCGTCCAAATCTTTCAATTTTATGATGTTTTATTGTGTCCAGTGAATCTCAATAATTTATTTATGTGGATCTTATATGAATCCCGCATAAATAAATACGGATCCTGCAGAAATAAATGACTGAAATTCACTAGACACAATAAAATTTTATAAAATTAGATAAAAGATCTTATATCGTTGCTTGATAGCAGCAGTCTTTTTTTGTCGTAAGTTTCTTAATAATCAAATCACTAGCTTCCTTGACCAGTACACTAGTACATTTGTTATAGCCACCTAGAGGGCAGATCGTTTCTCTTTGAAGCTGTCTTAATTTGGAACTTTCTAACTTCTGGCAGAGTCGTACGTTTGAGTCGCACCCACCGCAAAGTGGATGTGATTGGCAGGAGTGTTTCCTTGTACTTGCTTATCAAATGACTTGTTCGGAATATGTGAGTATGAGTTATACATCAATCAGCTTCAGATGATTAGTCCATTTTCAGTAATTGCGTTGAACTCATATATGCATTAGTTTAATAGGAAGAATTCCGCAGCTACACTGGTCATAGCAGTTGGTTTCTTACCCATAGCATCAGGAACAGGTCATTAGGGCCAAAATTCATATTGTCCACGGAGTCACGCCTGCTTATCTTACAGAAAATGTCAAAATAAGAAACAAGAAAAGAGTATAATATCAATGGATGATCTATCTTCTGGATCTTTTCTGCAAGTTGTTTAGTATTGTTTGATTTGGTAAAACTTTAATTCTCCATCTATTCATGAGGAAGTTGATCCTTCAAAGTGGCCATCTAGTCATGACTCATGAGGATGATGATTCCATCTCTTGACATTATCTAGCCACCTTAAGATCGTTAATGGCAATGACTCGACAGGATCAGTTGGTAGTTATTGGAACTTGACAGGATCAATTGGTGGTTGGACGAACTTGACAGGATCAGTCGATGGTTACCTTGTGAGATGCAGAAAGTTAATTTGAAGCTGAAGCATAAAGAAACTTTCAGAATTTCATTCAATGTTTTGTTGCTCAGCTACGTCAGTTAGAAACTTCCAAGGAAGTTGAAGTTGCACAAGATTTTTAGTTTTATCCTTCTTTTGTCTTGCAAGAATCCCAAATCATGTCTTAGCTTGAAGTCTAATTTTTGGCATTGGATCTAAGCACTCAATGTATCATCATCACCGACAGAGGAAGAAACCAAAGTAGATGGACACAGATGGACCAAGCATGATGGAAATCATGTATTAAAGAAAACGAGGGGGTTTAGTCGTCCACTTGGATCGTACCATATTGGACTTACCTTGTCAGATTCATTCTGGTGGGGATTATCCTGTGGTCCAGTCACCCTCAACAATAGACTACGTTTCCAATGACTTGACTTGGCATTGGGCTGGATCAGGTTTGGGTATATTAGGGTATAGGCCCAGCAAAGGCTTGATCGATCCCGAAAAACCCGAACCTGATCGGGCTTCATGCTTGGGGGACTGAAGCTAATGAAGCTTGATTATTTTCTTTTTAGTTAAAATTTTAAAAAATGTTTTATTAAAAACGCTGTCATTATACTTAAAATTTTTATGTTTAGGATCAAATTGTGATAGGTTTGGCCAGGATTAAAATGTCATCTCAACCACTAACCTTCACAAAAGAGTCAAGCTTTGAGAATCCAACAAGGCCTGTCTAAGCCTCCATATATAATGTCAATTTCAATCTGATCCACTTTGGTTCAAAATCAATGCGTCAAGTTCAAGTCTAAATTCAATTTGAAACTTGATTCAACCAGTTCAAACTCTCTACTTAAAATGACGATATTTTAGGGCTTGTTTGTTTTTGTTTTTGTTTTTATTTTTAGTTTATTGTTTTTTTTCAAATTTAGTAAAAATAATCTGTTTGTTTGAGTTTTTATTTTTGTTTTTTTCTAGTTTGCAAAATTTATGAAAATTATAAAAATGGCTTTTGTTTTTTTCGTAATTTGGTTTAATATCAACTAAATATATATTATTTAATGATTTGAAATATTAATTAATAATATGAATTATGAATAATTTAATTTTATATTATATTTAATTCATTTAAATTAATTATTAATAATTTAAATAAATTGAAAATATCTTCAAAATATATAAATTTCAAATAAAATTATATTAAATAATTAAAATATATTTAAAATAAGATTTAATTTTAAATTTTTTATTTAAAAATAAAATAATTTTATTGATAATTTATTAATAAATATTATGGAAGAGATTAAAGTAAGTGTAATTATTTAAAAATATAAAATAAGTGTAATTAATTAAAAATAATTTATCTTTAAGTTTTGTCTAATATATAATTGTCATTAATAATAAAAATATAACTACATTAATATTAAAAACTAAATAAGTTTTTTCTTTTTATTTGAAAGGAAAACTAAAACTAAAAATAAAAATAAAATTAAAATTAAAACTAAACTAAAAACATAAATAGAACCAAACGGCCCTTAATTTAAAAATTTAAAATGATATCATTTTGATCTATAAATTTAAGAAATTTAGTGCTAAAACAACATTATCTTGAAAAAAATCAAAACAATTTGGACTGACTTAACTATTTGAGAAATGGCCAATCCAGTCCAACTCATTATCATCCCTCGTGACATATTAAAACTACCTTTGACGAACAGTAGATGTTATCAAAAGGGATAGCCAATTTGCCAAATAAACACATCCAATTAAAAATTTTAAAAGTTTTAGATACTAAATTAAAAAATCTTAAAAATTGAAGACTTTAAATTTTTTTGTACCTTGTCAAAATACAGTATGTGCACATACGTAGCCTTCACGAATGATCAATCATTCTCGAACATGGACCACTAGACCCACTGAGCCCCCCCAAAAGGCCTTGTAAACGGAAGAAGTACCGAACTACTTATACAACTACCACGCTTCACATGTGCATCTCTGACCCAATGGCTTTACTGTTCCATTCTCACATTGTTTTTTTGGGATTTGAACTTATGACGTGGGCGACACAGACCAAAACCTGGTGGCTCTGATACCACTGAGCCTCCCAAAAGGCCTTATGAAGGGAAGAAACACTGAACTACTTATACAACCACCACACTCCACTTGCCAACTCTGACGCAATGGCTCTATAGTTCACTAAAATTGGATTGTAGACTACGGCAGTGTCTAGTAGATTATTGTGGAACAACATGAGAACCTTGTGACTATCGGTAAGTTCCAGGTATGATGGTCGAGATTTTAAAGCCCTTTTCTCCACGGCATAACACTCAACTTTCCTCTTAGGAACCTTACTATCTCACAACATCTTTTCCCTTTTGAAACAATAGACGCAATAGTATCTACACTCTTTTCTTGTTAAACTCTAATCTCATAATGGAATTGTTTTAAAAGTAATCATAGACTCTCTCAGATTTTCTAATACACAAGATCCTCAGAAGAGGTGAATGTAGAGCATACTTGTCTCTATACCAAGACAGATAGTAACATTACTCAAGACTTAAGCTTTCAGGAGAGGGAGAACTTAGAGAGAATGGAAAACACTCAAACTACTATTCATTGAAATCAAACTTCTTCAAATCTAGTTCTAAGTCTGCTTAAAACGGAAGAGAAGCCTTGCTCTTATAGGCGAAGTAAGGGTAGAAAGATAAATCTCTCAATAGACACACTCATTACAACTTAAAAAAAGAAAGGAACTTTAAAGTACAATCATCATACTTTTAGTAAAGTTATTCTGAAAAAGTAAACAACTTTATAAAAAACAAACAGTATGATGATAAAAAGGAATCTTGCATAGTAATTTGTGAGCCACAAAGATTCTCTTTCATCAAAGATTAAAAAACAAATACCTAAAAAGACAAGTCCCATAGAATCCAATGCATTAGGTGTCACGTATCGGTTCATGCCATGATTGCAAATTGGATGGAGGGTCTGGATTGCTTGAAGTGTCCGTGTCATCTTGATATATATTTTGTCATTTACTAGGACTAAGCTCACACGTGTGCAGTTTCTGGAGGAATTGATTTAACTCACTTTCATTATGACTGTAATAATCATCATTAGGGTATTTAGCATCTTGAAAGATTGAGTTAAAAGGTTGAGAAGGTCTTGCAAGGTCAGCGATTGATTCTTCTGTGTCATATTGAAGGCTATTGAAAATTGATATATCAACTTCTGATGCTTCTGGTTCATCAAGATATAGTCCAATAGAGGTGGAGATTACTGGTGTATTAGGAAAATGATTTTTTTGAGAAAAATCTCTAAGAGATTGAAGCACATTTTCTTAATGTTGTGGCCAATATAATGAAGTATGATAAAAATGGGCACAATGTTCAGTGAAGAGGACACCAGTAAGTGTTTCTTGATATGGACAATGGAGGGCGAAGAAGCAATGAGTAGATTGTTGTCTAGCAGAAGTTTTCCATAGATGATGTTGTGAGATTATCATAAAACATTGTTGCTTCCATTGATCTTGTGGTTGAAACCACTGGAGAAATGTCCATAAAGAAGAGCTCCCATTGTTTATATCACAAAGATGTTGATAAAGTTGAAGAGGAGATTTAGTTACAACACAAGCATAAAGGGCAAAAAGTGCCCAAAGATACCATAATGAATTTTTAGAAAGAGGATCATGGAGAAAATCACATTAAGGTAAAGTACTTTGAGGTTAAACATTGTGAGACTTCCAAGAGAGTTATGTTTATGAATAAACTGATGCAAATAATAAAACAAACTCATACGAGCAAGTGAGGTAACTTCATAAACATTAGTGGTTATAATAGCAATAGGAGGAAAAGATTTTTTCGTGAAGGCAAAGAGAGGTTTACTACCCATAAGAACTTGATAACTAAAAACTTTAAAAGATGAAGGAGTTGCAACGAAACTTGGCTGAAGAGGATATTTACAATGAAAAAAGGAAGGGAAATATTAGGAGGCTAATGTGGATTCTGTCTCAATAACTTGGATAAACATGAAGTATAAGCTACCACGTATGGTATGAATTTACGGATGTAATTAACATACCCTAGGAATTGTTGTACCTATTTCACAATGAGAAGTGCATCAGGAAAATGTAACAACTCTTGTGCAATATGTGGACCAGGCTGGTAGAATCCATCTTTGAAATGCATACCCAGAAATTCAATTTCTTTAATACCAATGATGCTTTTCGAGGATGAAAGAATAATACCATATTGTTTAGTAAGATCCAAGAATTGTTGAAGTAAGGTCTGATGCTCCTCATGGGTCTTTGAAAACAGGAGAACGTCATCTATGTAAATGATTACAATGTAGAGAATAGGCTCATAGATATTGGTCATTGTTAGTTGAAACAGTGATGAGGCGACTTTAAGCCCAAATGGCTTAACATTCCATTAGTATTGTGGATTGAAAATGCAAAATGCAGTCTTGTATCTCTTAGTTAGGTCAATACCCAATTGTCAAAATCCTACTTTACGATCAAACTTGAAAAAGATAACAGCTTCTTTTAGAAATAGTACTTGAGTACTAATCTTTGGAAGATGAAACTTGTCATCTTGTAGAAATGCATTCAGAGGCTTGTAATCAATTATCAATCTCTTTTTACCACGCTTTTACTCTGAACGTTTATTGACATAAAACGCCTGGCAAGCCCAGTCTGACTTTACGGGCTCAATCAATCCTTGCTTTAAAAGAATAACACACTCATCTTGTGCAAACTTGAAGTCATCAGGGTTCATCCCTGGATGTGTGGCTTTTGTGGATTTGATATCCTCATTTTTTTGAAGGGTATACTTATGAAAAAGTTAGCATTTTTCACAAAGGATATGGGTAAGAAAACTGTGCATGTGATTTGGGACAGTAATCTAACAATTTATTTCACAGTGATGTATATGGTGTAGGAACTTTAGAAAGTTGAAACACATTTTTTATGTTAATGTAAGGACTAAAAAATGGTCGATACTTAAGGCCTGTGGGTAGGATCTGTAAAGGTGATGCTTTACTATATGTATCCATACAAATGAGAATATACGGGTCAGGTAGATTGCTTTCAAGTACTTTAGTTCAAATTGTACACTGTGGAAAGAATCGTATCCCGATCTTTCTCTTTGTAATAAGCCCTATTTTGAATAAATTGTCATCTGCAACTGTAAAATACTCATCATGTGAGGTCCATACATCAGAGGATAAAATATTGAGCTTGATGATAGTACAGCTGGATTTAGTATCCATAGACCCAATGGCTTTAATGGGTTTATCATATTGGTCTAGTTTAAAGAGTTAGATCTAGACATATGGTCATTGAGCTGGAGTACGATCTAGTTTTATGGAAGTTTGTTGTAACATATATAGTGAATCATCAAAGGATTCATCTTCAGAGGTTGTTACAGAAACAACAAACTTTGTGTCCTCGTCTTCGTGAAATTGTTCTTTAATCAGATCTTTAAAGTTATTGGAATATTGAACAGGTAAGATTGATTACATCTGCTTCAATAACTTGACATCCTTTTTAATCTTGTGAGGACAAGTACTTGCAAAGTGTCCTGGTTGTCCACAGAGAAAACAATGATTAACTTTCAAATAATGTGAGATTTTCTTGAAGTATCGAACAAATCTTCTCTCCTTGCCCCATCACTGTTTCAAATAACAATGACCAAGATCTATGAGCCTATCCTCTACAGTGCAATCATTTACATCGATGATATTCTCCTGTTCTCAAAGATCTATGAGGAACATCGGGCCTTACTTAAGCAATTATTGGATCTTACTAAATAGTATGACATTATGCTTTCAGCCTCGAAAATCATCATTGGCATTAAAGAAATTGAATTTTTGACACCTTGTGATCCAATCATTGTCTTTGGAGAAGATTACCTTATCTGATAAAAAGGACGATTCATTAATAGTAAACGTAGATCGAACTTGTCATTTGATTTCAAATATTGATGAATTAAATATATTTAGATAAAAATTTATTTATTTATTTTAATTTGTAAGAAAAAACTGACTAGTTTATAATAAAAAAAAGTTATTAAAGTAAATCAAACTAAAAATTTAAATTTTAAATAAAAAATTAACCATTTTAAATTTTTATAATTGAACATATCAAACTGATTAAATTTTTTAATTATTGACACAAACAGTTAATTATGTTCGGTATTAAAGGTCATTGAGTTTAAGTTGTTGAGTATCATTGTCCATTGAATTAGTCATCACTTCATAAATCATAGCCTTTTTAAAAGATTACAAGTTTGGATTATTGTAGGAAGAGAAGCTATAATTAACTTAAAAATTTGAAGATAATTGATTGGATTTATTAATACATAAAATTGGGTTATTTTATAAATAAAAAATTTTGAATTTCAAGTTAGATTTGGATCGTAAAATTCGAATTTTAGCCTAAATTGACGTTTAAATAAAGAATTGAACTTGAGTATGATTGGAAACTTAAAAAAATGTTTAAGCCTGATTCCAACTATAAACTTAAAAAAATCATTCGACTAGAAACTCAAATTAAAAAAGAATTTTGTCCTAGAGCATAGTCTACTTAGGTTTGAATCTAACTTTAAACTTTAAAAATTGTCCGACTGATTCGAAACTCAAACTTCAAAAATAATTTTAACATAAAGTTGAATAAATTTAAATCGGATTTATCAATTTTAAGTCAAGTTAAACTGGATTCGAATCATTTTGTCATCTCTGACTAAAGACAGATCAAGATTTGTAATTGGATCAAATTCTTTACTTAAATTCTTTATGCTTCTAATTTCACCACGATCAACAAATATATAAAAAATATTTATCATAATCAATGATTAGTTGAAGACTTGTTCAGACGAAGAGTTTAGAAAAGTTTGATATTACGTATTCTTATCTTTACTTAATAAAGAAGTTATTTACATTAAAGAAGTTATTTACATTAGACGCATGTGCATAAAAATTATCTATCTTTATAAGAATATATACAATTTAAAAAAGAAAAGCCTACCCACCACCAATGATTCGTGTCAGAATTGAAACAAAAGAATACAAAAACATTGATAATAACATCTCTGAAGAACCCCATTCCTTCTTAAACTCTACGAAATTGACAGCTCGATCGACATCTTCATAGCACTTTATCTTCTTTGCCTTACGATAATAACATCATCGAGTTGTTGAAATTAATGCTGATTCACTAATTTTTGTGGGGTTGTTATAGAAACATGTCCAATTTTAAGAGAAATAAAAACTCATTTCATAGTTTGTGATTAATTAACTACGCAAACAATAATACTCACTAAAAATTTCGCTTAAAAATGAAGCAAAATGAAGTATGGAAAAGTTTAGTAATACGCAATCTTACTCATCATTATTATCATCATCATCATACTCAATCAAAAGCTCTGTAATGAAGTGAAATCTGTGGAGGATTAATAGTACGCAACCTTACTTCAATATAATAAAGAGGTTGTTTATAATAAACTCATATATAGATGTGACAGGAAAATAATGATACAGGTTAAAAAATAAATAAATAAAAATGACACGCAAAATATTTAAGTAAATAAAATTACAACAATAATAATAATAATGATAAAACTACTACTAATAATAAACTCAATAAAAGGATAATAATAATAATGATAATAAAAACAGTAATACCAACCGAAAGATAAGAGGGAGAGTGTAAAAAAAAAAGAAAGAGCAACACAGAAAAACTTACTTATTACCTCGACAAGAGTTACCTTAAGAACCAATCCTTCTTGACAAGGAGAGTAAAACAAGCAAAAACGATAGTTACAATAAGAGCTAGCAGCCTTACTCATAATGAATAAATTAAATTTAATAAAGGATCAAAATAAACTAACTAAATGTTAAAATGAGAAATTTAAAAATACTAATTAGCTCCTATTCAAAAGAAATATCTTATCTAATAAAAATAAAATTCACGTGAAGGAATATTTAAGTGGTCCTGTACCTAACCCGACCGAAGACTGGAGACCACTCTGATGCAATTCAGTGAGTAGGGTGAGCCGTCATCAAATTTTCCAAAACTGTGCATGACAAAGTGGGGCATGACAAAAGAGTTCATACCTAATCCAATTTAACTTAATATATCAGCTTTAGATTGATTAGATTCAAATTTGGAGTGTTGGCCCAAACTCGATCTAAGCGATTCTTACTACAAAACGACGTAATTCTAAACAATTCAAACATATTTAAATCTTAATTTATTATCAACATAACTAATTCGATTCATTACTATCTTTAATTAGAAGAGCGTAATTCATACTAATACTTTCAAAATTAGACAGAAATGTAAATTAATACAATAAGAGATTTAAAATTTAAAATGATTAATTGATAAAATTAAAGTTTAAATAAAAAGTACTGCTAAATAAAAATTAATTGGTTATTTTAATTTACAAAAATTAGTTGATTAATTAATAAATTGACGTAAAAAACAAAAAAATCATTAAATTAAATTAAATTAGAAAATTAAAAACTGAACGAAAAATTAAAAATTAATCTAACTTATTTTCTTTATAATTTGATCATGTTTATTTTAATTTTTATTTAACAAATTATTATATTTATGATGTATTATTATTTAATTATTGTGTCATAGTTTATTATTTTTTTGTTTATTTATATTTTTAAACAACATTATATTAAAATTGGAAATTTTAATACTATCATTTTTAATAAAAAAACAGGTCAAATAAATTTTATATAATTAAACAGAGTAATTAAGATTAATAATTATTTTTAAAATACAAGATTAATATAAAAAAATTAAACCATTTTGATATACTTTTTTTTTTGTTTGCTCACGACTTACACCGAGTCAGCCCATAAGAAATAAAATACTTTCCATTATCAAGACTCGAACTCAAGACCTCTAATTAAGGAATGAGAGTAATGAATAGGGGTGAGCATTCGTGTAATTCGGGCCCAATTTTCACTGTTCGGGCCCTGCCTGAATGACTCAAATTTTTTTTTCCCTTACCCGGCCCGAACCCGAACTTACCTGGCCCGATTTACCCGAATTACCTATTTACTCGGCCCAATTTACCTGAATTATCCAGGCCCGATTTATCCGAATTATCCTAATTACCCTATTTCATAATTCTTTTAAACCTAATTCGGGTAATCGGGTCGGCCTGAATTTTTTCAGAGTTATCCGTCCCGGCCTGAAAATAATTCAGGTAATACCCGAGCCGGCCCGAATTACCGGAAATTTAGCATTTACTTACCCGAATTAATTCAGATCGGGCCAGATAATCAGGCCGGTTCGAGTAATACTCACCCTTAGTGGTGAATCACTCACACCAACCTATTCAGCCACCTTTAATAATTGCAAAACATCATTTTCAGGAAAAAAGGAAAGAGGTTAGAGTTACGTATGAAGAACTTCTATGCATTTATGAGTACGAAATAAGACTACTCTGTTTACACACGAAATCTTCTGCTTAACTTACAGTGTTCTAACCTGTTATATCAAACACCTGAGCAATAAGCCATCCCTCTTATATAACCACAGCTAAAGAAGCTGTTCAACGAATCCTTCTTAGTTCTTATCGTTCCCAGAACTACTCAAAAGTCCTAGTCACTTTTTTAACAAGCACGTGTTACAAGTTTTATAGTTAGTTAATGAAGTTTATGATAACTTCCACGGCTAATTACCACAAGTTCCTCAACAATTTCGATATGGGGTTTCATCATTTCCACTTATGATCAATGCAAAAGGTAAACAAAACCACTTGACCATAGTACATACATACAGGCGGCGTAGATCCCCGGACATGGCGGAGAATGCCGGTGGGAGTTATCCGGTTACCGGAGATGCTCGTGGAATAGTTAACTTATTCGGGAAGTACGAAGTGGGGAAGCTACTCGGATGTGGAGCATTTGCCAAGGTGTATCATGCCAGGGACGTCCGTACAGGTCAAAGCGTCGCCATTAAAGCTGTGAGCAAGCAGAAGGTGCTGAAAGGAGGGTTCACGGGACATGTGAAGAGAGAGATCTCGATATTGCGGCGGTTACGCCACCCTCATATCGTGAAAATCTTTGAAGTCTTAGCCACCAAATCAAAGATCTACTTTGTGTTAGAATTCGCCAAATGTGGTGAGCTGTTCTCCAAGGTCGCTCGAGGACGTCTCAGCGAAGATCTCAGCCGCCGATACTTCCAGCAGTTGATCTCGGCGGTCGGATTTTGCCACGCGAGAGGCGTGTTTCATAGAGACTTGAAGCCTGAGAACCTCCTCTTGGACGAGAATTCTGATCTTAAAGTTTCCGACTTCGGACTCAGCGCTGTTCAAGAACAAGTCCGACCCGAAGGATTGCTGCACACTATTTGTGGCACTCCCGCTTATGTTGCTCCGGAAATCTTGGCGAAGAAAGGGTACGTCGGTGCCAGAGTCGACGTTTGGTCATGTGGGATCATTTTGTTTGTTCTCGTCGCCGGTTATTTACCGTTTAACGACACCAACCTCATTAAGATGTACCATAAGATTTATACAGGTAAATTTCGGTGTCCCATATGGACATCACCGGAGCTTCGTCGGTTACTTTCACGACTTCTGGACCCCAACCCCGAGACAAGAATCACCATTGATGAAATTCTACGCGACCCTTGGTTCCGAAAGGATTACAGAGATATAAACTCACATTTGGAGGATATCGACTTAAAGTACCATCATGAAAGTGGCAACTTCTTGAATGCTTTTGGTATAATATCCTTCTCTTCAGGTTTTGATTTGTCGGGTTTGTTCGATGACTCCGACATTTCAGTCTCCTGTGAACGGTTTCTGTCCGCAGAGTCGCCGGAGCATATAATAGAGAGAGTTGCAGAAGCTGCTATGGCGGAGAATGTGATAGTGAAGAAGAAGGAAGATTGGGGAGCGAAACTGGAAGGTCGTAATGGCAATTTCGCGATGATAGTTGAGATTTACAGATTAAACGATGAGCTTGTGCTTGTGGAGGTGAAACAGAAGGAGATATGTGTAGGGTTAGAGTTGGTTCAAGAGATTTGGAAACATAAATTACGGCCAAAACTCGACGGTTTGATTTATCAGTTGAAGACACCGGTGGTTTCCGATGAATGACGGTTGCCTGAAATTTAAATATCGTCTGAAACTCTACTGCCACTAGGACTTGCTTGACGATAAGCCTCAGTTTGGTGGAGCTTATATATCTTTTATCAATAAAGTTTTTTTCCAATAGATATTTTCTTATAAGAATATTTTAAGAAGTAAGTTTCTTTACTTGTTGGGTAGTCATTTAATTTTTTTTTTAAAGAGCTTTATACAAACTGTTTGTCAACATAAAAATAAAAAATATTTTTAATTTTAATTTTATTTTATTTTATAATAAAAATTATTTATGCATATAAATATTGTTTAAGTATATTAAACAATATGCAAAGCACGATATATTAATTATTATATAATCTTAAACCATATGAAACATAAATGAAAATATATCTAACCAAATCTTTTATATGTATTATAACATAAGTAAACTAATATAAAAAATAAATATTAAAACATATAAAAAAGTCAAATAATATTATATAAATCCTAAAATAAACATTCAAATTGAGTAAATAGTTTAATACATAATAAATGAGAAGATGAGTTTGCGGGTATTGTGAGAATTATGTATAAATCATAAAGGTAAAAGGGACTAAAAATAAACTTATTAATTGATTTGAAAAATCTACCTGAAAAAAGTCATTAGAGAAGTTTTTTTGAAAAGCTCTAAATTTAAGTTTCTTAAACAGCTGTATTTTAGCTGTCAAAAAGTCATATATATTAAAGAAATATTTTTTTATTTTACAGTTAAACACTCATTTTTTTTTTAAAAAGGGCTTTTATGGTGAAGAAAAGTGTTTATTGGCCTCCCAAAAACCCATCCAAACAGATAGTAAATTTTGCTGGCATGCAATATTTAGAAAAATTTAGTAGTACGCAATCTTATCCTTAATTTATAGGAAAGTTGTTTCCAAATACTTATTCAACCATCCAAAATAACTTAAGTATAAATAAAAACTTAAAATTTTTATTTGATGTATGAAATAAAGTTTTATACATATTAAATTTCATAATTTTATACTCCATCATCAATTAAATTAAATTAACTAAAATTATTTTTTAGTCTTTTATGAGTGCAACTCGACCTAAATTTTTATTACCATAGTAAGTAATTTTTAATGTTTTAAAAATTGAACTTGAAGATAGAAGTTTAAAAAATTCGACTGATACCAGGCCATTATAAAATATCTAAAAATTGAATAAAATTAAAAAGGTTTGAAATATAATTGAATAAAATTGTCATTATCTATCAAAAAAATTTAAATTTAATTACAAAAAAAGATTGATAAATGAAAAGTAATTAATTAATTTTAGTTATAAGAATTTGTTAATTTATAAAAATTGACCAATTAATTAATAAACTAATTAGTAATTAACGACAAGAGTTATTAAAGTAAATTAAATTAGAAAGTTGAAATCTGAACCGAAAAGTTAGATGGTTCAAGATTTTTACGATTGAACCGGTTGAATTTTTCAATCATTGGTAATTTATGTTAGTGATTTTTAATTGTATAATTGTTAATTACAAATTTTATAAAATTAAAGGTAAGAAAATCAAAACTGATCCAGATTAAAGATAAAAAAGAAACTCAATAAAAAAAATACAAGTTCGTATTCTATAATTAAAGTCCATACTATAACTAACAATTTCTACTAGTTGACCAGCCCTTCCAAGGCTAGCCTTTTGCTTCTTGTTTGATGGTTTTGTGAATGCTCTTCTCCATTTTTGGTATTGTGTTTCCTTTCTTTAATTCTTGCAAAGATGGTAAGAATATATTGTATAAATATGAAAATGATAAAGAGTTTATAAATAATAAAGGCGAACTATTTAAATGATTAGTTCTAATCATTTTGACAATGATTGAAACCAAGCTCAATTCTTGTTAATAAATTATAGACTCTATATATATTAAAAATTCTAATATCGTATCAGAACAGATTTGATTCAGATTATTAATTTCTCAGTTTATCCGTTTAAATGTCTAGTCTCAGTTGTACTTAAAGGAGAGTGTTATAGTATCTCATAGTTTGTTAATGGGCTCTATACTTCACCTATATTAAAAATTCTAATAGTAACATATCAAGTTGGATTGAATTTGATATTGGCTTCGCTCGACTTAACTTTTAAAACGCAATTTAAATCCAGTTCAATGTTTGATTAAGTTTAAATTAAAATTCATATATGCTTAAACTGTTTAAATAATATCATTTTATAAAAAAAAATGTCGACCACAACCTTACCTTGAAGCTCAAATTAATCTAACTTAAATTATAAATTTCATAACGTACTAACGTGTCAACCCTAGATTCTTGTAGTGGTCGACGGCAAGCGAAAGCAGCCGAAGGACCATCTGACCAGTACTACGAGTCTCGCCGGCCACGTGAAGTTTAGGAATATTGTCTTCAAATCAACTGTGTTGTTTTTATCGAGGGGACCAGTACACCTCTTCTTCTTCTGGTACCTTTGAAGCTTTCCCTGTTGTAACTTTACGAGGAGTATAAGGTACTTTGGGTTGGCTTTCAATCTTGTTTTAATCTCTAAGAAAGTGGAGGTATTTCCTAACATTTTAAGCCTAGAATTGGTGAGTAAGTCAATTCATTCTTTATATGTTATCTTCAGGTATGTTAGAACATGATAGTACATTTATTTTTATCCAATTTATATTCCAAATTTAAGCTTAAAAAATGGGTTAAAAGATAGCTAAATTCCTTAATTTTTAACTATTTATATTTTTAATTTACTTTTTTAACTTTAAGATTTAATTTATTTAATAACATTATTCTAAAATTTTAACTAAATCAATTTTATTAAATTTAAATTTAACCTAAATTTTAATTAACTTGGATGAGTTCAATTCAAATTCGGATCAATTTATCTTTAAGTGTGTTAAGTTATGATAATATATCTATTTATGTTTTATAATTCATATCGATTTTATTAAATTTGAATTTAACCTAAATTTTAATTAACTTGGTTCAGTTAAATTTAAACTCGGATTAGTTTATATTCGTATATTAAGTTATGATAATACATCTATTTGTGTTTTATAATTCAGATTCGTTTGATCTAAAAAGAGATATCATTATTTTGATCATAGACTTATATTCCAAATTTAAGCTAAAAATGGATTAAAACATATTTAAAATCACAATTTTAACTAATTAGTGTTTTACTGTACCTAACTTTTGAAATTTTACTTTCATTTATATATTTTAAGTGAAGTTGACAACAAATTAAGTTAAATGATGCGATTTTAAAATTTTGACCATATTCAAATTGATTGAATAAAATTTTTATACCTGAATTCAATCTAAATTATGATTAATTTAAATTAAATCAAGTCATATTTAGATTGAATTATCCTTTCTAATCTTTAGAATACATTGTAACATATTTTAGGTAGCCTAATCAATTAGTATATTCATGACCCAAAATCTTTTAGTTGCAAAAGTACCTCAAGCATTGTATTTTTTTTTAAAGTAAACATGAATAATTCAAAGATATTAAATTTCCTAACTCTAACCAAGTCCATGAATTAATACTCTAATTATCATCGCAAGAAATGATTGATAACTAATATGAAATTGGACAACATTATTATATATATATAGTATAATATAAAATAACAATGGATGTAACAACTTACTACTATAGAGTATATACCTAAACATCTAGAGGATATTTAAGTACATATCATATGATAATGGTATGTTAGAGCAAACATAATCTCTTAAATGGCATCATAAAGAATATACAATGCTTAAAATTTGAACACTTCATTTCATTCATTGACAAAAGTTTACCTTGTAGTCATTGAAATAAAAGTTTACAGTCCTTTATACAAAAGTTCTATATGTCAAATAAATTACAAATTTCAATCTATAACTCCTCTGATATCAGCTAATAGACCTCATGAGTCATATCTTAATCCAAAATGTTCCTCTAGAAAATCTTAGGAACTAGGTCTCCTGTCTCGTACCTGAAAAGTTACATTGCAATTTTTTATGAGTTTTGTGAACTCAATGAGTGAACTATCATTGATGTTCTCACTCAAGTCAATTACACAAATATCACACAACCAACCAATTTCACAGACATTTTCCATCTCAGTAAGACATAATGAATGACACACATTTCACATACATTCTTTCAGAACTATCAGGGTGTATCACATTATCATCACAATTTCAAAAAAGATTTCATAATCATAAATATACAAATGCAGATGTAGATACATATGAGACTCCAGGTTATTATTTGTTGTGAACAAGCACTTTTCAGATACAGATACAAATACTAGCCCATTGGGCTTAGCTAGATACAAAAATCACGGAGCAAAGTTCTACGCGCAAAATTCTAAGCTTAAACCTCTTTCAGACTGGCTACTCTAATAACAACGCCTTTATCTTAACAAGCATTTTATGAAATGTATCAAATAACAAAACATGTCATGAATAACATTCACTTATGATGCACAGACATAATCTTATATTCATCGGATCTCAGTATGACATTCAACTTTTGTTGAATATTCTAAAATCATTCATAATTCAAATGTAAACAGATATCATTCAAATTTCAGATACAAACAGAACACTTCTAATACATTCTCGAATATCAAACTCTTCGGACCATTAAAGTTCATAATTCACATACAAATCACAAACAGTTCAATAATTGGAAGTTAATCAGAATAAATCAATCCTAGGAAGATCATCTAGGTTGAATCATAGTATGCTCCAATTTATACTATTGCCTGAATGGTCCGGCAATGTCTAAATGACGTCCGACTTGAGCGTTTAAAATCATACAATTCACACATAATTCACATTACAAAGTCGATCAATCAAATACATATTCATTTGTGCACATATATACATATGTCATGTTCAATGCATGCTCGATTGACTTTTCCCGTGTGTGTAACCTTATTCAACTTTCTTAACCATTCAACATCATAATCTGTATACTACCATTTTGTAATCAGGTTTGTCCCTTTAAAATAGCTTGATTTACTCTAAATTCATCTATCATACTTTACACTTATTCTTAAAAATTTCCATGATAAAAAAGCTTCTTATAATACACACACAATTGGTACCTTACATCTGAAATTTTAGCAAGCTAAATCTATACATTCACCAAAATTTTCCCAGCAACATATACTCATACTTCACCTAATTCTCATTCATAATTACCCTATTTTCTTCAATATTTATTCATCCATACCTTATACACATTATTCATGTCCTAAAGATCATATTTTCATTAAAAGAACTCACTTATTCCTTTAACAAATCAGAATTTCCATATTTGAACTCAACACATCCAAAGCAGTCCCTTATTTAAGTTATGACTTCATGTTAAGTACATAAACTTATTAAGATATCTTCTGGCCAAACTATTTCACAGAAGTATTAATAAGACATCAATAGTCATTTTTTAAAAAATATTTTATACTTTGACTAATTCAAGCTCTAAATTCCCCAAAATTAGGAAATAATATAAGCTTTCTGCATAGGGGTCTCTCTCAGGCAATATTCGGAAAAACATGCATAACTTAAGATCTAGTAAGTATTTAATCAAGCCACTTTCACAGATGTCAAGAAAATACCTAGATCTACAACTTTCATTGTTTGAGGTTCTTCAAATTCATGCCCTAAAGATATGTAAAATAAGTCGAAAGAGGAGATGAAATTGAAACCATAATTTCGGCCTACAACTCTAATTTTCCATATTTTGTTTTACACTTTATACCAAAGTTAAAAACAACCTCTTCAATTACACCTCTATTAGGCCTAAAGCATACTCCAATTACTTATTAATAGATTCTCCAATTCCAATTCAAAATTATTCAATTAATAGCTCACAAATCCTAGTCTTTCATGCATCAAAATCAGACTAGAAATCTCTCCTTCATTGTCATGCCTATAAGTCTAATTCTTTCTCAATTCAAGAACACTCTTCTAACATCTTCCTTAGGCATAAATCCACCTTCTTTATACATTAAATTCCAGTCCAATACATCCACATAATGCCCTATACTCCACGGTTTTCAAATACCAAAAACAAAACAGAAAAACTTCCAAGTTCATGCAACATTTTCCAACACATATCTTCACCAATATCATATGCATTTCATTCCAATTCAAGCATCATTCTTATATCATTTGACATGCCACAAAACTTAGATTGTTACTTACCTATTAGGCTTCCCATTTAACACAAAATTCCATATTAAACAGTCCTCCCAATGAAGCAAAAATCAACGCAATTCCAAGGTGAAACTGAGTTGTTTTTCTTTCTTTTTGGACAGCAAGGTGAAGACAACTTTGAACAGATTTCTTGGCTATTTGGTGTAAGAATTAGGTATGGTTTTCATGCAGAACTTTATCTAGGGTTAAGACCAAAATACAGAGAAAATTTGAAACAATTTCGGTGGAGAAAGGTGGGGGAATCAGTAGAAACATTGCTGTTGGAATTTGCTCCATCATCATGCAAGGTGTCAACTTCTAAACTCACCATATGTCTTAAGGTATGTAATACATTTAACTAATCAATCAGTTGCCACTAATCCACATATTAGGTTTCCATTTGTCTCCTACTAAATTAGTCCTCATGTCATTCCAAGATTTGTCCACACGTTAAATAATAATTGGTCTAATTGTCATTTAATTACTAGTCCATTTGTCTCATATTTAACTATGCTAAATGTCACTCAATTTTAGGCCTAATCATCCTAATTTTCATATATCAATTTTTTTCTTACAACTTGGCAATTTTTTTCTAGACCAAATGTACATTTAATTCATTAATCTCCCAATCAATAACATTTAATTCCAATTTACTAATTGAAATCCAATCATACTAAAATTTAAGACATTAATTCATAATTCACATCACATTCACTTAACTTCTGTCATACCCCATGATAAGTCAATTGAGTGTATATTCTATCTTTGTAATGTGTACAAATATCAATTTGTGTATGTCAATATTATGCATGTATATGCAATACTTAATTTAGGGTTAAACCCTAAGCATATACCGAAAAATAGGATATCACACTAGACAAGGATTTGAGCACCCTGTTCCCATTAGAGTGTTTTAACCTTGTGTTACTTAATCTTGTCCACATATTTGTGTAGACCCTATATAAATATATGAATAAGATTTAATAAAGCAGGGCAAGAATTGATTAACTGGAATAAAATATCTAATGCCAACAAACATAGGTCGACATCATATGTAATGTTACTTTATTGATAAGCCAATTGCATACACAGGAGAGCCAAAAGTCACAATAAGTGACTCAGCACCATAAATGCAAAACAATTATAGCCTATCACTTTCCCCACCAAAATTTTCCTTGATTGCTGGTCCCAAGTCCTTCATTTCAAATTCCCTAGCCAACTGTGCCTTTAATTATTTGATACGATCATTGTTTGGGCCTGCTACCAATATGTCGTCTATATACATCAGTAAGACTATAACATCATATTTCTCAAACCTCTTGAAATATGCACAAAGGTTTCAGTCTGTTGTATCCAAGGCTCGTGATGAAGGAATCAAATCTCTTATATCAATACCTCGAAGCTTGCTTCAAACCATAAAGATATTTGTTCAACATGCAAACTAAGTTCTCTTTCCCTTTTTCTTTAAAACCTTCTCGTTAGAGCGTATAAATTTCTTCTTCAAGATCTCTATGAATAAATGCAGTTTTCACATCTAACTACTTAAGATGCAGGTCAAATATATCATACATTGCCAGAATTACTCGAACTATATTGAGTCGAGCCACAAAAGAAAATATTGTGTTAAAATCAATACCTTCTTTCTGAGCATATCCTTTTACTACAATTCTAGCACGATATCGCTCCACGTGATCATCACTACTTCGCTTGATCTTGTAAGCTCATTTATTATCAATAGGCTGTCTTCCTTGCAGTAATAACACCAACTCCCATATCTTATTCTTATGAAGTGATTCAATTTCTTCTTACGTTGCTATCATCCACTGAGATGTATCCAAACTATTTATTGCCTCTTGAAGAGTTGATGGCTCCCCGTCGTTAATTAAAAGACAGAATGCAATATTGCCCTCCATAATATAGTCTGAGTGTCATCTCAGTGCTCTTCTTATGCGAGTTAATCTTCAAGTATCTGGAACATCATATTCAACTGGTTCTTACTCCTCGTGCTCTGGTGCAACTTTAGAAGAATCATTTTGATCAACTTCCCTATCCACTTATACTATTATAGTTTCTGAATTCTCTTGTACGGTGCCAACATTTTCTGCTTGCTCTTGATCCTTATCTTCCATAAAGATAACATCCCTACTGATAGCAGTCTTGTGGGCAGTGGGATCCTACAGACGATACCTCTTCACACGTTCAGCATACCCTAAAAAAATGCATCTTCTAGATTTTGGATCCAATTTTGTAGTTTCTTGGGTATTAAACATAACATAGGTAGGACTTCTAAATATACAGAGGTTAGAATAATCCACTGATTTATCAGTCTACATCTCTATTGGCGTCTTTAACTCAATTGCAGTTAATGGAGCTTGATTCACCACATAACAGGCGGTATTGACTGCTTTTGCTCAAAATTTCTTATCTAAGCTTGAAACTCTCAACATTGTTCTTGCTCTTTCCAATAGAGTTCTATTCATCTGCTCTACTACTCCATATTGTTGAGGAGTGTATGTCTTCGTGAACTGTCTTTTGATGCCTTCTTATTTGCAAAATTCATCAAATTCTTTATCAATATATTCTCCTCTATTATCTAACTGTAAACACTTGATCTTCTTACCATATTCAAGTTCCACCCATGCTTTGTGAAATTTGAAGACTGAAAACACATTTGCTTTCCTCTTAAAAAAAATGCCCAACATCTCCTTGAATAATCATCTATGAATGATACAAAAAAATTTGCCCCTCCTAAGAACATAAATGGTGCTTGTCATACATCAGAGTGAATCAATTCTACAATCTTTGCTTCTGAACTTTAATGTGTTGAATTTCAATCGATGTTGCTTACTCACAATACAATGCTCACAGAAAAGTAATGAAACGTTTGTAAGACCTGGAAGTAGATTCTTCTCTGCAAGTATCTTCATTCCTTATTCTGACATATGTCTAAACTTTTTATGCCACATCATTGTAGATTTGTCATCTGGACTAGTCGCCGCAATGAATGCCTCTCCTTCTTACAAAGTTACCCCCTTCAACATGTGCATATTTGTAACAATCTTCTTTGCTTTTATAAATACCAATGCTCCTTTAATCACTTTCATGATCTTATTTTGAATCTCAAATCTGAAACCGAGATCATTCAGCTGTCCTACAGACAACAAATTCTTCTTCAAGCCCTTCACATGTCATGCTTTTTCAATAGTCTGAATTGTACCATCATACAACTTTAACTTGATGGTGGCAATACCAATTATCTTAAGAGCTTGATCATTACAACTGTACACAGATCCTCCAAAGACAGATTCATACATCAGTAAATCTTTTCTTCCCTCCAATAGTAGTTGCTACTTCACAAACCATTGTGCTTCCATCATCTGAAGTGCTTCAAATGTTTCCTTGAGGAACATATTTTTTTGTTTAGATTCCGGCAATCCTTTTTTAGGTAACCTTTCTTGCCACAATTGTAGCATTTATAGTTATTCTTACTCCTGAATTTTGATCTACCATAATTATGACTCCCACTTTGACTTCATTCTATTTATCTGCCTCTCATTACTACCAAGGTCTCCATTTGTTGCGAATTTGCCAATCTATCTTTCTTACTTTTGCGCCGACTCTCATCTTCCATGATAGTAGCTGCAATATTGTCAAAGACTAGATTGTCTGTGTTGTTTGTTAAATTTATAACGAGTTGATCATACGAATTTGGTAAACTTTGGAGTAGAAGTTCCACACATTCACTTATCTCTATTGTGTGCCCCATTGATTTGAGTTGGAAAAAGAGAGTATTTAAAGTATTTAAGTGCTTCATCACCAAAGTGGATTCCGCCATACGTAAAGTGTATAGTTTCCTCTTCATAAAATTTGTGTTGTTGAGTGATTTGGCCTCGTACAATTTTGTGAGGTGATCCCATACTTCCTTCGCAGTCTTCTTTTCCTCTATGTGGATAATACTCCATCAGCTAAAGCTAGGTGAATATTAGCTACAACATTCCCATCCATTTTGTTCTACTTTTCATCTGTGACTCCAGCTGGTGGTTCACTAATGGCCGCCAGACAATTATCTTTCCTCAAGGTTGCCTTTATGTTCAGCTTCCACGGTGAGAAATTGCTCTCGTTGAATTTTTCAATGTTGTACTTTGTCGCTTTTACTTCTATCACAACTTCTTTATGAATAATGCCTTTAACAAGGTGAATAATATTCTAACTTATCTTTTGATGAGGAAGATCCACTCTTCGTGGTAACCACACGGCATACAATAAGCAAATATACACACCCAAGACTGGCTCTGATAACTCAGGCCCTAACTTAAGCAACAGCGAGGCTCGAGTCTAACTTAACCCATTTCACCCCTAATTTCAATTAGGGTTTGAAATTAAAAAAAAAAGAAAATTTCAAGAAAAGTTTGAAAAGTCCTTAATAGAAACTTAATTAATTTTTTTAAATAAATTCGAGTTTTGTTTTTATATTTATTATCACACATGATGGGGATATCGTGAACCTTTTTTTAAATAAATTTGTATAATTGAATTTAGATAAGTAAACTTGAACTTATTCAAAATTTAATATATTTAAAAGGTTCAATATATATATAATATTATATTTTAGATATTTTAGATTATACCTATGAGTTCAAAGTATGGTTTGAACTTAATTTTTTTATAGTTAGATCAGAGACAAATTCAATTTAACTTGAAATGAAACCTCATATTAAACAAAATAACGTCATTTTATTATAAGTTATTAAAAATCAACATATCCATCCACAAATAAGGATTAGGAGATGATTATGAATGAAATTAATTAAAATCAAAATAACAAAAAATTATAAATTAAAAAATAAAAAACAAACTTGAAATCGAGTTGAAACGTCAAGCCTACATAAGAACACGACCTGAAATCCTCTGTGTAACATCCCGCTACTGTTAGCAAGGGTATTTTCGTAATTGGGATAGACTGATAGGATTGCACTGCATCCATTGACTGAGCATGTTACTGGCCTCTAATTATAGAGGAATAGGCTTACTGCATATGCATTCATTCATAGGTACATGCATTCATGATGTTCCGGTATTGATTGAGAGATTGGACTGAC
>JAOTIZ010000005.1:1299283-1316860 GCA_027123425.1 Erythroxylum panamense
TTAATGAATGAATTATATTTTAATTAATTATATTGTAGTTAATTAATTATTAATAATATTTTAATTAATAGTCTTTGAAATCCAAACAAATGAAGTACAAGAGAGTAAGAAGTGAAGTAGTATAAAGAATGAAATAGCAAAAGAGTAAGACGCTACCTTTAAATGACACAAAGTGATTCTTGATAAGAAATATAGGACAAAGAATTATACTCAATAAAAACCCACAATAAATATATAAACTTTGATAAATAAACAACAGCTTTTTATTCAAATGCGTATTCCTTAAGTTTCAATGTAATTAAATTCCTATACTTAGATGACTGAATTCAATTTATAAAAAAAAAAGGTTTCAATTACACGCATAAATTGAATTCATTTTTTTTAATGTTTCCAAATACTTGAATCGAATTCAATACTGCAATCGAATTCAATTAACCTCTTTCCAAACACTCCCGTATTTCCCTTTGCATATCAATGCAAAAAAATCTCAAATAAATTGGATAAGTACTAATTGACTAATTGTTGGTTGATCGCAAATAATTAATATTTAATAGCCTTATCCATATTGTCTCCAAGCACGGGTGTCACGCGGAAGAGTTAAAAACATTTCGTGCTCATTAAGTAAGTGTAGTTTGATATAAGGAAATATATTTAATTTGTTCAAATTTTATTTTATATTTTTAAAATTTTGAGTCAATAATAATTATTCAAAAATTTAAATAAACCTACTTTAGATATCTTTAATACAATTAATATTATTAACTCTAATATATTTTATTTTTGTATTAATTGAAATTGAATTTATTTTTATTAAATAAATTACTAATTATATATAATAAATAAATTATTTAATTAGTTTAATAAATTTAAATGCCTCATTTTCTTTTGCGTGTCTCTTATCTTCTTCTTGTTTGTGATAATATTTTTGTGTATTAATATAAATACACGAAATCTCTTTCTGTCTCTTTCTTTTTTGCTTTCTCTCTCTATCTCTTGAGTTCTCACTGTTAAGAACGAGCGAACCGCGACCACGGGCTCCGACCCCATTCTACGTCCTGTCCCTCCGGCTCCGGCTCCGATTCCTTATCTCCTCATCTCATTTCGCAATACACATACAAAGCATTGACGGCCATGAAAGCCCAATCCGTGAGTCTTCAAGCTATTCTCTTTCTGTTTTCACGCTTTGTAGTTATGGAGTCGTTTTGCCTTTCTGGGAAAACCCTACTCTGATCGGATTTCTCTAGCTTAGTTCTTTTTCTTGGTTGATATCTCCGTCTCTGAATGCTCATTTTGTTCTTCTCTTGACGGATTCGAGTTTTGCTTTTTAGGGTTCTTGAAGCTTCCGCTCCATCGCTCTGTTCGATTGTTGACGAGGAGTTAGGTTTAGGCTTTTGGATCCCAAGCATTGTTTTGGATAATTTGATTTGAGAAGGGTCAGATTGTTGGTAATTGGGGGTTTTCTAGGGTTTGTAATTTGTTGGAATTTCAATACGGGGAAGATAGGTGTGGGTTAAGAGGATAATGTGTATATTGTGTGTGATCCAGAAGTGGTCTCGCCGGGTCGCTACGATGCTACCTTGGTTAATTATTCCTCTGATAGGATTGTGGGCTCTGTCTCAGCTCTTGCCTCCTGCTTTTCGATTTGAGATTACTTCACCGAGACTTGCTTGTGTTTTTGTGCTTTTAGTCACTCTGTTTTGGTATGAGATTTTGATGCCTCAGCTTTCGACTTGGCGGGTTCGTAGAAATGCCAGGTTGAGAGAAAGAAAGAGGTTTGAAGCTATTGAACTGCAGAAGCTTCGGAAGACTGCTACAAGGAAGTGTAGGAACTGCTTGACCCCTTATAGGGATCAGAATCCAGGTGGTGGTAGATTTATGTGTTCGTATTGTGGGCATATTTCTAAGAGGCCAGTTTTAGACATGCCTGTGCCACCTGGATTGATTTCAAATTCTGGTATTATTAAGGATCTTGTTGGAAAGGGTGGGAAGCTATTGAATGGAAAGGTGTGGTCTGATAATGGTTGGATGTGCAATCAATATTGGTTAGAAAATGGTAATTGGGTTGGTGGGTCTGTTACGGGGATGTCTACTGATTGGAGAAAGGATGGAAATGGGATTTTTGGAGGGGATGATAATTGTTTTGCAGAGAAGTCTTATTCGAGGGTGGTAATTTTTGCTTGCAAGCTGTTAACGTCTTTTTTCTTGAGTCTAAGGTGGCTTTGGAGAAAGCTCTTTAGGGTTAGTTCATCTATGGAGAGTACTTCTTCTGATACAGAGCATCGGGGAATGCTATCTAAGAGGGGGGAAAATGGGGCAAATTATCATGAGAGTAGAGGGGAGAAGGCGCGAAGAAAAGCTGAAGAGAAGAGACAGGCTAGGTTGGAGAGAGAGCTTCTTGAGGAGGAAGAAAGAAAGCAAAGGGAGGAGGTCGCAAGATTGGTGGAAGAGCGTAGGAGACTGAGAGATGAAAAATTGGAAGCTGAAAAAGATAGAAGCAAATCATCGCCACCAGTTAGAGAGAAAGATGGTAAGAAGGAATCTGAAAAGAGACGTCAGGAAAGAAGGAAGGAGAAAGATAAGGGCTCTAGTAAGAGCAACTCTGATGCTGAAGAGTTGGAAAAAAAATCTGGTAAGGACAGTGTTCAGAAGCTAGACTTAGAAAAGAAGAATGATAGTGACCGGGAGCATCAGAAATCTTTGGTTGACAGTGTGAAGGCCCAGAACTTTGAATCACTTCATGGGATAAAGAATAACTCTACCAGCAATTTTAACAGGGGGGCTGCTGGAAATAGGTATTTGGATCGTATGAAGGGTACTCTTTTCTCTTCGTCTAGGGCTTTTAGTGGAAGTGGTTTCTTTGGAAAGACTGTGAATACTCCTGCTACTACTACTAAAGAACATAAATTTGCTAGTTCTGTAGATCATGTTCATACTTCTGTTCATAGAAGGGATATAGGTGCTTCTGAACGAATATCTGGTAAGTCAAGCATAAATGGAGATGACAAGAGTGATAATCGCACGGTAAGTTATATTCCTTACTGTTATTTTAATTTGTTTTAATGGTTTTGATGTTGTACAATTATATTGTAAAGCAACTATTCTTTCCTAAGCGCCCATATAACTTTGCTATCTCAAATTATTTTATGAACAATTACATAAATAAGGCAGAAACAACATGTTAGCTATCTTGATAAATTGAAGTATAAATATTGTGCTTACAAGAATTACATTAACATCGAGTTCATGGTTTGTCACTTCATTGAGTCTTATCTCTTTTGTTGGTTGTGCAATGCTTTCTACAGATTGTCACGATACTTCTATTTGCACTATGTTTAGGCTTGGTGCACCTTTTCAGGAGCTGTTGTACCATAAAATTCAGTATTGAAAACATTTTCTCAATTTTGAACTGTTGATGACAGGTGCTCCTAGAGCCACAGCAAAGGATGTCACCTAAAAAGTCATGGCATCAATTATTTACACGTTCATCATCTGCTCTTTCTGCAAATGCAAATGCTATTATTAGTAGACCAAATGCAAAGCCCCAGAAAGAAAGTGATAGCCCACAGTTAACTGCAAATTCATCTGTGCCACATACCTTTGACAATCCAATCAATTTTGGGCTGCCGTCACCATTTGTCACTGCATACCCAAATGTATCCAGCAGCACTAGTTTAGGTTTCTCACCTCCAATTGAGCCCATTTTTCCTCATGTTTTTGAAGGCCCGCACCAATCTATACCTGAAGAACCAGAGCTTTTTGAAGATCCATGCTATGTCCCTGATCCAATCACATTGCTGGGGCCTGTTTCAGAGTCACTTGATAATTTTCAGTTAGATATGGGGACAGGCTTTGCATCAGACAAAGGGATGGAAAAGCCCCGCACTTTGAAGAATATATCTGCATCTCCTGAAGTGAGCAAGCCATCTCCTATTGAGTCACCTTTGTCACGGTTACGTATTACTGATGAAAAGCATAATGGGTCTAACTGGTTCTCTTCCACTTCTAAGGCCCAAGATTTGCAGACACCACCTCGCAATGATGTGCATGTGAATGATAATGGAACCTGGCATATGTGGAACAGTTCTCCTCTGGGTCAGGATAGCATACTCTTGGTAGGTGGTGCTGGAAGCTGGCTTACAACCCCAGGTCAAAGCAGATTAATCAAGGAAGATGTTCTGCAGCCTTCTTCTCAAGACACTACATCGTCACTGTTTAGCAAAGATGACCAAATCCTCTCTGGTACTCATTGTCCTCAAAAGATTTTTCTTGGCAATGGGCAGAATGGTGGGGCATTCAGTCCAGTCAATTTGTCAAAGGATACTGATCATCAGGTGCAGAATGCTTATTATACACCTTTTCCCGGCAACAGTGGACAATTTTCTCTCAAGTCTCTGGAGGATGGTGCTCAGAATGAGATGACTTGTGGGAATCCTAATGGACCTGCAATCAACCATTCGTTTGAACTGAATCCAACTAGTTCTTGGTCCAGGTGAGTACATTACCTAAGATTCTTGAACTCATCTAATTGTGATATTGATCTTGGTATATGTATGAGAGAAATAAAGGATATGGGGAATATTTATCTAATGCAAGGAGATCTTGAGATGGCTGCAATACTTGATCCCAAAAGTTTTGGAAATCGAAGAACATGTCACAACATTTGCCATTATTGACTATTTTAATCTGGAGCTTTATTTCACGGCGCTTTAAATCATTGTCCCTTTCCTCTTCATCAATCCATCTCATTCATGCTTATGAACCTGTCATAATGTTGAAGACTTAATATCTGAACAACATTATGAAATCTGTTAGCCTTTTGATTTTAACTTATGTCTAGTGAATTTTCCTGCCGTAATAAGCTAGGAGAACTGCTTACGAAGGAAATGACTGTAGCCTGCAATGTTAGACCCCTCAATCAAACTCGTAAGCAATGTTAGACCCCTCAATCAAACTCGTAAAAAGTTGGTTATTAATATTTGAGCCACGGAGGATTTCAGAATATTTTCTTCTGCATTCTTGGAGCAAAGTGCATATATTTTATGCTATTAACTGACTTTAGGAGATTTCATACCAAGAACACCAATGGACCCATTTGGTGATGAACCAGTAGGTGAAGCAATTGAACGCTAACTCAAATCTAGATAGTTACAAATATGGCCCTTATTTTTTCCACGTCTAGATCACATACGCACACATTTATGCTAGATTTATTTTCCTTGTCTGTACATGTTTTGCTGTTTTTTTTTTTTAAAGTATCTTTTGTTGAAATTTCATTTCCTAATTAGAAGTTTCTCATTCTAAACTTTTGTATTCATTTTGGCAGAAAGGAATGGTCAGTGCCAGGATCTTCAGGAGGTGTTGGAAACTCTTCTATCACAGGTCCTAATATTGGGGGTTTATTTCCCACTAGGGATGTACAGTCGCTTTGGTCATTTGATCGATAATAGAGGCGTGGTTGATATTTATGAGGGGACCTAATTAACACCTGTTTTGAAGAGGCAAAAAAATGCCCCCCTTTTAGAGAGAGAGGTTTACAAATAGTGGACGCCATTTAATCTTCCTTATCTCTTCACAAGGGAGATTGATGTTTACTTGCGTTAGGAATATACATCGCTTGCATTCACTTATGCATCACTTGATGATAAGGCCTCTCGGTAAAACTTCCACGATATATAATATCTCTCTCTCTAATGAACTAATTATCTCTTGTAATTGCTTTCTTGACTATCACTACTCATCAGAAAAATGGGAAAAGTTGACTTACTATAAATTGCTTCTGCTGATTCATATGAACCTTATCTTACTTGGAGACTATTCCTGATTCGAGGATAATGGCTCTTAGCTCCTTCACTTAAGCTTGATGCACTTGTTTTAAGTTCGATATTAGATTTGTTTATGCATAAAGGCTTTAGGCTTGTTGGTAGTTAAGTTTAGAGCAACCTAAGGCTTACAGGACTTGGTTAGATAACTCTTTAACCTTAAATATGGCATAAATTGAGAAATCAAATACATGTAAGGTCAACATTTAAGCTCACTTTAGAATAGAGACCAGGTTCTCAATGATAAACTTTCGTATAAGCATAGGCCCACTTGTTGTAATTATAAAGATTTGCCGGTATTTGCTTTAGTGCAATTGTTGCTCCGCTGGTATTTGCTCTAGTGCGGTTGTTGCTCTTCTTCTGGGAGGAGTTGCTTTTGTTGTGGCTGTTCTTCTTCTCCTTGCCAAGTCCAAACTATGTCTTTAAGTGCAGGTCGAATGTCCTGCTTCAGTATCTTCTGATACTCTAGGGTGTCTCCACTGGATTTCTTCATTTCTACCAAATGGAAACAAGGTGTGATCTCAAAGATTCCAGCATCAATGCCAATTACTCCTTTCCGTCCTTCCTTCGATCCTTCCAACTTCAATGACCCTCTGTCGTGCTTCTTTATTTTAAACTTGAATCGCTTTGCAATGTCCTCAAACTTGGAGAGGATGGTGGAGGCAGGCTTGTTTGATGTGAACCGCACTTCTTTCTTTCGCTCTTTCTCCTCAAACAAACCCGACAAGTCGAAGCCAGCAGAATAGGAGATGATATCAAAAGCATTCAGGTTACAAGGTCTGGTAAACTCTTGGTTCGATTCTGTAACACTGGAGCTATTCTCATTCACACTAAATACAGAATCACACTCCGAGGATAGCCGTTCTCTGATTTCTGGTTTGGTAACAACTGGTTTGCACGCCAAACCCTTACAGAACCAAGAATTTTCCATGATTTTGACCATAGATATCCTGGTATTCGGATTGGGAACCAGGATTTTTGACAGAAGCTTCCTTACCTCAGGAGCAAACCAATTGGGAAATTTGAAGTCTCCCTTTCCAATCTTTCTATACATCCCCATTAGATTCGAATCTTGGAAAGGTAGATATCCAGCCAGCAGAACAAACAAGATCACCCCACAAGACCAAATGTCAGCTTTTGCCCCATCGTACCCTTTTCTGTTAATCACTTCTGGAGCAACATAAGCTGGAGTGCCACAGGTAGTATGAAGTAAACCATCTTGTCGCTTCGACTCAGAAAGAGCGCTCAGTCCAAAATCTGAAACTTTCAAATTCCCACTCTCATCTAACAGTAGGTTTTCAGGTTTCAGGTCGCGATGGCAGACTCCTCGACTATGACAGTAATCAACTGCACTAATAAGTTGTTGAAAATATTTCCTCGCTTCATCTTCTTTGAGCTTTCCTTTCGCTACCTTGTTGAAGAGCTCGCCACCTTTAACATACTCCATAACAAAGTAAATCTTAGTTTTGGTAGCCATAACTTCATAAAGCTCTACTATATTTGGATGTCTCACAAGTCTCGTAATCGAAATCTCTCGTTTAATCTGCTCGATCATTCCGACCTTGACTACTTTCTCTTTGTCAATTATCTTGATGGCTACACTCATCCCAGTTTGAAGATTTCTTGCATGATGAACTTTAGCAAATGTTCCTTGGCCCAACAATTTCCCCAGTTCATACCTCTGCAGCAACACATTCCCTTTATTCTCCATTCCAAGATGCAATCTTCGTTACAGAACGGAAGCTACTATAACTGCTGCTACCAAGTATCTGCTATAGGTATTAAATCTCAAGAGGAAGAAGTCGAAATCAAAACCGAAATCTCAACTATCTTTGCAGACGTTATAATCTGATATCAGATACCCTCTTGTATATCTATGCACACATGGCATTTGAACATTAAATCTTAAACTGCAAGTTAATTCTACAGTCGAATGGAGTATATGTAAGGGCAGCTCCTCAAATCGAGCTACAACCACAGTGACTAAACTGTCGAATTTTGTGAACATCTTTCTGCATTCCGTGGTGTTTAATGATCAACAGAGTAACAGCCTAAGTAGAAGGAAACTACCTTTTCTGCAACACCAACAATCACAAGATGCTGTTCACCTGAAGGGAGACAGGAAGGTCATCATGATAAAAGAAAGAAACTTTAAACACAAGAACATAGTATTTTGTCATTGGTGGAAGGCATAGGACGAGGAACAACTGAGACACAAACAAAAAACAAATTACAAAACATTTGATTACCACATAAGAAAAAAGGAAATGAATTATAAAAACATAGAACAAAGATTGAATCAAAAGAAGTACTTCAGAAAGCCAAAACAGAATAGTTCCTGTTTGGTTTTCTGCTAATAATATGTAACCAGAGAACCAGAAACAAAGCCTAACACCAAACGAAAAGTTTAACAGACAAACACAAGGAAAAAACAAAAAGAAAATTTGAATGCACATCAAAGATCCAAAGAGACAAGAGCTTTTCAAGCCCTCACAGTCATCATCATCAACACCTTATAATCACTCTTGTACTCAACCAAACTCATCACGAACAGAACATATCGAACCTTGAAAATTCCGAACAGGGGAAAGAGATAAAACTGACCAAAAGTTTAAAAAGACACGATCTTTACCTAGAACTAGACATTATTTGACAAACTAAAAATGCCCAGAAAAGAAAGATTAGAAATTTCGAAACATACCAATCAATCCAGCTTTGAAGACGAAGAAAGAACACTTCTTGTTACCAAAAAAAGACTCTCAAAGACCTTAGCTCTCAAGAAACAAAACCTAACACCAAAAGAGATAAACTGACCAAAAATTTAAAAAGACACGATCTTTACCTAGAACCAGACATTATTTGACAAACTAAAAATACCTAGAAAAGAAAGACTCGAAATTTCGAAACATACCAATTAATGCAGCTTTGAAGACGACGAAAGAACACTTCTTGTTATTAAAAAAAGACTCTCAAAGACCTGAGCTTTCAAGAAAGAAAAATGGTTACGAATGGTTTTTGTAACTTACCGCTCGTTTTATACACACCGTAACAATTAACAATTTTTGTTATAAACTCTAATTACAAATTTTAAAAAGTTAATTTGGAATTAGAGTTTATGGTACAGGAGATTTCATGTGGTAAGTGGTATGCTTCTGATTGTTGGAACATACGATAAACCTTTCCTGAAGGAGAGGAAAGAAATTCTAATGGCTGAATTATATCGAAACAATGTCATTGTGCTTTGGAAGATCCCTCTTCCAGGGCCAAATCAGCTGTTTGTACTTGAAATAATGTCATCCGTAAAAACCAATTGATATTAAGGAAGTTTCGTAGCAAATGCTTGAGAATTGATGATCAAATGGTAAGTTGTCGTAGATCATGGCACATTATAGTCGCAGACAAACAACAATTTTGTAGTTTCTTTATCTATACATGATTCTGATACAAGTATCTTCAAACATCAGTTCTTTTCACTTTCACAAAAGATTCAAGAATCACTCCTCAAAGCAATTGATGCGTGATCACAGGCATGAAGCATAGTGCAGACATCCGTTTTCTCCAGAAACTGCTCGGCGTTTGCAAGGAACGCAGGACCGTACTCGAATACCAACTTCTTGCACTGCAAGAAAGATCAAGAACGTATCAGATAAAAGGTACCAAAACGAAGAAAACTAGTTGGCATTATTAACAACCAGGGAAGATGGTTTTCTGACGTAAGTTTCCAACTTCAACTTCCTTATCATACGTACACATGGCTCATCAACGTGATGAGCTGTTCTAGGATACACAAAGGATGTGACAGATCAATAGGTGATCAATATGAATGAACTTACTATCGGAAGTGAGTAAACACAGGTCGTGTTTTAATGCTCGGATTCATCCACTGACAATTCGGCAGACATCTAAAGTTTAACTGTTATCTCTTACCTTCTGTGCATATTTGTCCATGGAATTGCATCCCTTTAGAAGCACCTCAATTATATCCAGCTGGAGAGGAAAAAAAAAAGAAAGAGCACAAGTTCATAATCAGTAAACTCAAAAATCAGACACTTGAATGACGAACCATTTATCGCACTTGATAGGGACGAGCCATTTTGAACCTTGCATAAGAACATTTACAGAAAATAGTAGGATGGTAATGCAAAAGGGCCACATAGCTACTCCCTTTTGACTAGTGAATTGTCGAGGTACAAACCTGAGTGTCAGGATTTTTCAGCTTAACCAATACTTCTGAAACAGTTCGTTCACATAAACCACAGCTATCTTCCCGGATTTCTGCAGAAAGCATCGCCATTTCTTGGCAAAGATTGACTTTTCTGCAGAAAGCTTCAGGTTGTATTGAAGAAATCTCCAAAAAGAAGAGAGGAGCATAATAGTCGACCAAAGTGATGCACTGTAATCCAAATTATAACAAAGTTTATTACTTGAACACATTAGAAATAAAAAGGTTGTAGCTTTTACTCGTCAAACCGGTATTTTGTCAAACTTATAGATCTACTGGAACATCAGAATCATAGAATGACAATCACATTCATCAAGTTTTGGATCAACCAAAATCAAGCAAGCCCATTTTTATATCAAAAGTAGAATTTCCATGGAATTGCAAATTATAACAAAGAAAGTCCGGGTTGAAAGTAACGAGAAATTCCAACTATATTACTACCTCTTCCTTGAAAGTTGGAACTCGAGAGCAAGTTGCATGAAGAATTTCCAGAACTTCATTCTGGGTTTTATTTTCAGCAAGGTAATCAAGTGCCTGGGATGCAAACTCCTCACACAATGTGCAAACTTGGTCATTTTGTATAGGTTGAACTTCATTGTCCTGCTCGTGGTACTCTAATTGCACAGTGAATCAGGAGATAGAACATCATTAGGTCCAGATTGTTCTATAAATACTCAAAAGCATTGAAACCTTTTAATTCGACAAGCCATTTCTTGACTCCTGGGCATATGATAAGTTCATAGCACAGAGAGTTATAGCCACTACCTTACAAATTCGCGTTAGGATGAACCAAAAACCCTAAAGGCTTGCAGTTTTTGTTAAAATCAGACCGAGAAAAATGGGAGGAAAGTAATTACCTAGTTTTTCAGGAACCACAGAACTTTCAGTAGAGATCTGATGGACTATCAATCTGGCACTACAACCCCAACCAGCACCCAATAGAAGAACAAACAAAACCGCAACTCTAGCATCCATGATTGTACCTGAAGTCTCAAAAGACATAAACAAAACAATCAAAACACACAAGCCAATACGCTGACTTCCAAAAAGAACATAAAGATACAAACCTTAAACAAGCCCGCGTAGAAAAAATCGATTACTAATACTAAACCACAAGAATTTCGAATACACAATCAGCCAAATCAGTTAAATAACAAATCAGAAGCAGAAGGAGAGGCTACAGATTAGATAATTACTCAAAAAGGAAGCAGAGAAGAACCCGGTCTTTTTTTGGGAAAAAAATGGATTAATACAATAAAAGTTGTACAAAACAAGAAGACTACATAAAGATACAAACTTTAAACAAGCCCACCAAGAACAAATCGATTATTAATATTAAACCACAAGAATTTCGAATACCCAATTAGCCAAATCAGTTAAATAACACATCAGAAACAAAAAAAGAGGGTATAGATTAGACGATTAATAAAAAAGGAAGTAGAGAACAACCTAAACAGCTCTAAAATGAAGGTCTTTTACCTATAATGATTACGCCGGCGATTGAATGGACTTAGAGTGTTGGATGAGGCTAACAAAAATCGTACTATGGTTACCCTTGTTGGCTACAATATGAACAAAAATTATACGGTGGCCAAGCGCTGACCCTTGTAACGAAAGCTACCGAACCCGAGCTGTATTCTTGTGCGGCGGGCAACAACTAGTCAATCTCTACTTCGTAAGCTACGACAATCGTTGAATTCAGAAACCAGAAAATAGGTGATGACGTGGCGAAAAGATAGTGGATAGACAAGTTTGAAGCTGACGAGGATTGTGTCATGTACCCATGTTATTCAAAGTCAAAGGATGAAACCTGAGTTCACGCTTGTGCTGAAGCGAGATAAAAAGAAAGATTTGGATTGGACCGAACTTTAGATTTAAGGATATTTACTTCGAACTCACGACTTCTAATCTTCTTCTTTGCTGTTGCTTTGCTCAATCTTGGGTTGAAGACTTTGGGTTTGGAAGTATCAGCCCGACTCAACCTGGTTGTCTGTCACGTTGCTTACTCTCGGTTTGGAATTCGGACTTGAACGTACCAGCCTGACTAAACCTTAACCTGATTTTATCTCTTTTTGTTTGTCACATTGCGGAGTGGACTATCTACACATGACTCTTCCTGATTTAACGGTTGGATTTTCGTAGGATAGAGTTGGAAGTGGACTCATTAGGAATGCACCAGTTACTTTCTTCAGTGACGTCCCGCTCTCAGTCAAGCAATCCTATTGTCATGGATATCCTGGAACTTCTCACCAGGAACTGGTCTGTTGTTTATCGGCATGTATACCGAAAGAGCAACAGATGCGCCGACTGACTCGCTACCCAGGCAGGTCCGGCAGACATTGTTATCACCTATTTTGATGTTACACTCCCCAGATACCTTCCTCTCCTTTTAGAAGATCTGTCGGGACGCTGTTTCCCCGTCTCATTAAGTCTTCTGTGTATTTTTCCCTTTATACCCAAAAAAAAATTTAAAACCTTTAAAACTCTTAGAAATTCCTTTAAGGTTGAGATCGAGCTCCTTATCATTCCTAATCACAAGGAGGCATGTCTGAGAGAGACGTGTCTGAGAGAATATGTAACGTCAAGTGTCAAGATTCTGATGATCTGCCCATTTGGGATGGGCCGGGATAGGAAAAAGATTTTCAGAACTCGGTTCCATCCCGGCCATTGTTATTCTTATGTGCAAGGAAACTAGTTCTTGATGCGAAGCCAAAAGTGTATACTGAATCGAACATTTTCGATCAATGAGGCAAAAGGCATCCACAAACTTAAGATAATTCTCCTGAAAAGAATATACAATGCATGATCATCTGTCACATATTACTCATATCATGGAGGTAGGTAACCATGAAATCTTTAGAACGTGAAAATGTAGTAGAAGACAGCTAGGGCCATAAGCAGGAAAACCAAAAGAAACTAAACCATGAAAGAACAATGCCGTTAAAAAGAGAAGCAAGAAAGTAGAAGTGGTAATTGAAACACGGGCTGATCAGTTAACTATTGAGCTTGAAGTTGGCTTCTTCTTCTTCTTACTTTGCTTTGCTAGAAGCAGAGAGAATCGACCGAACCCGAACTTCTTCCTCTTCCCAGGAAAATGCTTGTAAACATTTTCTTTCTCAGCCTTCTTACTGGATGGTACATCACCAGTTTTACTACTGAGCATTTGACCCAAAGAAACCTTATGTTTCTTACTGCTGTTTTCTGAAAGCATCCCTGCTTCAAACTCTTCAGGTAGAAGAAGCTTTCTGCTAAGTATTTGCCCAATTGAGAGGGTAGGCTTTAAAACGGGTACTGATTCATCACTTGCTAGGTTCAGTCCGTTTACATCGAACAGACGAGACCGATGATGAGATGGGCAAGAATTCTTGAATCTGGTGGAGTTGTGAATAGAACGCCGTTTCTGTCCATGCTCGGATCTCCACTTGCGAAGTGCGTCTTCCACAGCCAGCTTTCCCTTGTTTGCAGCCTCTACTCTGTTAAGGGCTTCTTCTAAGGCCTTCTTACTTGTTTTGATCTCCTCCGTAGCTTCTTCTACCTTTTTCAAGATTTCCATCTTTGAAACATTTGCTTCATCCACCTGAAGCATTGCATCTACAACCTTGCCCTTGGAATGTTCTTCAGCTTGTCGAGCTTTGCTGGTTAGGGATGTGTAGGCTTCATATGAAAGAGTCACTCCAGGCGTCTCTGAAGAATCAGCAGAGTTCTCATGGCTTGACAAAGCCTTGATCTCTGCAATTGCAACAGCTTCTGCTGCTCTAGCAGCTTGTTTCATCTTCCTGGCAGCTATCAACCTGATCTCAGCTGTTTTAATCTTACCTTTGGTTTGCTCAATCTCGGATATTGTTCGCAAAACCTCAGATCTCGCAGCTTCTCCCATTTTCTTGAACTGCTCAGCCTCAGAACTTAGTCGCTGAAGCTCCCTCGAAATATCCAATGGATTGTCATGATCACCTGTAAATTCAATGTTTTTTGCCAGTTGAAGCTTTAATTTTGTTTGGCTCAGTTCTTCCTCGAGGGATGAAATCTTCGTAGAATTAAGTGTCAACCTCTCACGGGTCTTTTCAAGTGAAACTCTTTCCTTCTCCAATTTTTTGTTCAGTGACTCAACAGAAGCTCGAATATCAGCAAGATCTCTGGTAGTCTTTGAAAGGTTAACCTTAGCTTGTTTAAGTTCCATTAAGATTACTCCAGGAGCTGAAGAGGGATAGGGACCCAAGTCTCCCGTTACACTTTGATTGCCACATTCAACATTCACGTGATTGTCCTCTTCTTCTGGAGCAGAAAAAACTCCTTTATCATTGACACTCGATTCCAAACTCACATTAACTTCACATGCTTGCTTTTGCAGCTTCAACTTCAGTTCCTCGACAGTCGTTTTAGTAGCTTCCAATTCTTTTAGAACATCTAGTGTCTCTCTTTCTTTCAAAATCAAGTCTTTCTCTAGGAGGGTTGCTTGTTCCTCTACTTTTGAAATGTCAACCTCTTCCATTCCCTGTTAAATTGAAGTAGGGAAAGGAATTCAAAGTGAAAATCCTCGAGCATGAAATGAGAGTGGATCAAGGAGAAAACTGCAGAAAGAAATTAGCACATAATTCTGTTAAATGCCCCCGTTTCGATCTGTGTTCCTGTTACGTTTGCCCCAAAAGACAAGCACCATAACAGTATACGAAAGCACAAGACTACGGTTGTTTTGAGACACATTCAATGACCACCAACAAAACATCTACATGCCCGAAAGCAAAAGCAACATGAAACAACAATGTCGAGTATAAGACGAAAGTTTTGTTACAGTTAGAACATATCTCATCAACACATCTCCTAAACATTAATCCTCAATGAAACAAAACATGAAATTTGCATGGAAATGTTAAAATTACCAAAGGTTGTCTAGAAGCAGGGTTTAGCTGTTACCTTAAACCCATAAACCACAACAGAAAACCATAACCAGAGATGCCATAACCAGAGACGCAAAAATAGGCTAATATCATCATATTCTCACTAGTTAAAGACTGCAACTTTATCTGACAACAAAAATACCCATCTAGAAACACTACGAATTTTGCACCAGAAACAAGTGACAAACTCAAAATCTCCAAGAGATTAACCAAAGGCCCTTCGTTTAAAGCAAAACCCACCAGAGTTTTCTCACAAAGCAAAGGGTCCCGAGTAACAGAAGCAAACCTGCTTGTGTTGTACGGGCTTCCAGTAACCGATCCCACCAAATCGACTCACCGCCTCTTTCACTGACTCAAACGGAGCCGACGTGTCGATCTCCGCTCTCAAACCTGAACCACCCTCCACCGCCGGTTGACCCATATTCGATCCCAAGTCACAGACCCCGGAGTCCATACTACTTGACTCAAGCAGAACAAGCAAAGCACCTCGGGAATGTGAAATGAAGGGAAGACCAAAATGGGTTTCGAAGAAGATAAGTAATTGACGATAAGGGTGGGGTATTTGTAGAGATACAGAGTGAGTAATGACTTGAAAAGTGCTCGTACTTTGTACAGAGACTTCAGCATACACATAGAAGACTAAGAAGAGGGAAACAAGTCCAAACACCAATGTCACCCCCCGAAGTGTACGTTAGGACATTTCTCATTTACGGAAATGCCCCTTTGCTTGTGTTCGAAAGTGTGACAATGGAGGAGGAAAAAAGGTTTGGTGTAATGATCTCTTCCTCTTCGCTTTTGCTTATGATGAAGCGACCGTTGCGAAGTGAAGAATTGAATTGGGAAAGTTCAGTTCTTGTTTTAAATTGCTTCTCTTTTTTTTTACCAACGGACAACATCTGAAACCTTGGACACTGATTGGTCCTGCCGTTAACTTAGTAACTAAACATTCTTCTATCATTCAAAAACATTCCTCTTTGTAATTATCTATAGAAAATGGATAATTAGGCGTAAGCATGATCCTTGTTGGTTGAGAACAAAGAACGTACACATGGTGTGGGACAATTAGGCGTAAGCATGATCCTTGTTGGTTGAACTTGAGAACAAAGACCGTACACATGGTGTGCTAAATATGTAATGACTTCAAAATAATTTATATAATTAAAATGTATTTTTATTTAATTTATGTTGAATTATTTCTACCTGACATAAATTGTGTAATTGCTCTAATTTGATTTTGATAATGAACTTTGTTAAAATCAATTTAATATAAAAAGTATTTAAAAAAATGTTAGAATTAAAGAGATTATTTATGTTCTGCTCTAAATAAATTCAACAATAATTAAATGTGAGTGGCGTTATTAGTTTCAATTCCTCACTTAAAGCTATTCTTTGTTAGAAGTCTTGAGTTCGAGTCACTACAAAGGAGAGGAGAGAAGAATTTTTCCTGTTGATAATCCTCTAATCCCCTGGGCATGCTCATTGGTCGGATCAATTACAAATATCTCGCTTTTAGCAACAGTATGAGAGTTTGAGCTCTAAGGAAACTCGAGGTTGCTAGGAACCTGATACTGAACAATGTTGGAGATGGGTCCCTCTCATATAGAGGGACTCCATTCTAATGTTGTGGCTACTTTCGGTGCCGCAATATGCTGCATTTGTTGAAAAGAATAAATGCAGCATTTGTTGAAAAGTTGACACCTACCAATATTGAAAAGCAGTTCGCCAACTATCTCACGTCTTCTGTCTATAAATAGGCAGAAGATGAAGAACTGAATACACAGAAAACAAAATATAAAGAAAAACAGATAAAGAGAAAACCAGAGCAAATTAAGTGCTCTGAAGTTAGGAAATATATTCCTAAAGGGTTGGTGAGTGACAAAATAGTAAGGTTAGTATTTTTAGGTAGGGAAACACCTTGTGAGCTACTATTTTTGTTTTTATCTCTGTATACCTACTATTTATAATGGTGGAAGATTTATTCTGAGTTTTGTCCATGGATGTAGCTCAAAGTTAAGGGTGAACCACGATAAAAATCTTGTGTCTATTTTGCTCATTTTATTTTTCCTTTTCACAAAATACACCTGTTGCTCCCAACAAGTGGTATCAAAGCTATGTTTCCATTGAAGGTATTTTTGAAAAGAAGCACATCATAGGGAAGACAAAATTACAACGAATTTTTTGGCGTGATCCGTTCGAAAAGTTGACATAAAACGACAAAGATGATGAATAGTACTAAATAGTACTTTTACGTTATTTTTAATAAATTTACAAGGTGACGCTATGCAGCAATAGTAACTAGGTCCCACGGTACTATTTACATGTTACTATTTACCGGATCCTGCGATACTATTCTAGTAGGATCCGACGAGTTACTATATTATTGGGTCCCGTAGTACTATTCTGGTGGGGTCCGTCGATACTATTCCGATCCCGTGGTAAAAATTTAGAAGATATCTTTTCTGCCAAATTTTGACGTCCTGGTTCCATATTTGAGATCGGTTTTCTCAAATTTGGTTTAATTTGGTAAATGGAGGTGAAGACAAGCAAAATGATCAATTTAAACAATATTAACTACCGTATATGACGAACCAAGATGAAGGATCTCTTGATGATTACAAAGATGCATTTGTCGGTATTTTCA
>JAOTIZ010000005.1:1355226-1366357 GCA_027123425.1 Erythroxylum panamense
AGAGACTTGATGCGGTTAGTAGAATCAAAGAGAATACTAGATATTACTTGAGAATCCACCTTTCGAAATACTAAAGCCCAGGTGAGGTTTAGCCCTGAGTAGACGCCCCAGAGTTCTGCTGCTACTGAGGAACACCAGCCAAGATTCTGGACAAAACCTTCGAGCCAATCACCAACGCTGTCTCGAATAAGACCCCCTGCGGTGGCTAAGTCGGAAGAACTTTTGCGCCCCCCATCTGTGTTCAGTTTCACCTATTCAGGAGTGGGTCTACACCAGCCAATTAATTGTTCCTGTCGAGATCGGGGGCCATGAGTAATCGTGCTTTGCCGTTCTAAAGCTTGTTGGATCTGACGAGCATATTCCAAAATAGTGGTAGCAAGAGAGACCGGCCAAGGAAATTGGGCCTAAAAAAAGGACCGGTTTCTCCAAGACCACAGAAACTAGTAAGCTGTACCAAATATGAGGGATCAATCTAGGTCACTGATCTGTCGATGCATTTCGAGGTTCACTTGGAGCCAATCATACAAAGGAAGGTCAAATAAATCAGGCAAGATTACATGTAGAGGGAATGTGTACCATAGCCCTCTCGCTTTGGGGCAGTCTCTCATAACATGGATGGAGGACTCGTCCGCCTAATATTGATGACACTCTGCAGTTGGAGTTAGATGTCGGCGAAGTCGTCGTTGATTAGTTAACAATAGGTCATAAGCAAGTAATCAGAGAAAGGATTGGATGCGTTGAAGGCCGACCCAGTGCTATAGAGGGTAGGAGCCTGGGGGGGGGGTCTGTTATAGTATCAATCGAACATACGAAGTTTCTTGAGGACTTGTAAACATCTTCTTATTCTTTTTTTCACTTACCAGAGGAAGGTAATGTTTTTCTTTTCTTTTTTGACTTGGGACTCGTGACTTTTGTATGTTGTGTGGCTCAAGTGGTGAGAGGAGTGGGTCTTGTACCCAACAAAACCTTGAGGTCACAGATTCAAGCGACAAGATCCGCGCCTGGCAACCAAATGAGACAAAACCCAATAGTACGGGCCCACCCAAACCATTGTGTTAGGAAGCTTACGCTCCTCCAACGGGGATTGGCCTTTGTTAGAAAAGAACAAAGTAATCTTACTCCTAAACTATTATTACCTGCTACTATATAAATTCACGACCTCCAACTTAATTATGGCAAGTGATCATGAAGTTATAGTAAGAGACCACTAAGGTAGACACAACCAATTACGTTAACAAACTCTGTTCTGTCTCCAACTAATTAAACGATGTCATCATGGAAAATTCATTTGGGTCTGGGGTTCTTGAGTTCACCTTTCCTTTGGATGGCTCACCAACGGTGTTCGAAATTTGATTGAAGTTGGACCAAAGCCAGGAGCTATTTGAAAGTCGTGAAGACGCTCCAAGTTCTGCTAATTATAGTATAATTAACATAACAAATCGAAACAGGAAAAGGCTAAAAAGGAGTTTAGTTGGAAAGACTGATTAAATTGGGCTCGGCTTAACATTTTCTGCGGTGAGACCTTTGAGTTTTCAGGTGAGATAGGCATGCAGAGGTCCGATTGTTAATTAAGCATTTCATTTTCTTATTGAAATTTCAATCCAATCAGCCTATGAAAGGAGAGAAATGAAAATAAAATAAAACAAAACAATAAAGTCTTAACCTTAAATTAATTTAGGAATTATACGCTTTTTTTTAATTTTTCTTAATTAGTTCAATTAAGTTTGACGTGTAAAAATAAATCCCGTTTTTAAATTTACGTTTTACGTAGCTTTTTACATTAATAACGTTAATGGAGATACTAACATCAAGTTAGATTTAAAAAAATTGAAAGTTTAAGTATTTAATTGTCATTTTTTAAAATTTAGATTATAATTGAAATTTTGAGTAAAGTTTACAATTTTTTTTTGTAATTAACCCTAAAATTTATAGCGATTATGTTTTTAACAACAAGTGCTTTAATGTTAGTCATGTGTGAAAATGAAATGAAGTTATGTATTGTAATTTAATTTGTTTTAAGTTCATTTATTATCAAATTATCTTTAATGCTTCTGAGTTCAAATAGCAAACAAATTGATTAGGATGAATATCATAAGAAAAGAAAGTCACAGAGAGAATAACAATCATAATATATATACATTTGATCCGATTTAAATTTGAGTTCAGAGTAAAATTTAGAAACCTAAGGTCAAAATTCAACTTGATCTCTTTTTTTTTTAAACGAAGTAACCCGCAATTGCTACTATTTAGATGTGCATTAGGTGGATCTTTGAATTGACGCAATAATCTACAAATTATGCCAATTGAATATACCATACTAGATAAGTCCTGTACGACAGACTCGATCGAAAAAATGTAAGTAAAAGGAATCGAATATAAGATTTTTTTGACTCATAGACCTACACTCTACTAACTTGACTACCGCAGGAGGCGAACATATCTATATACATAACTTGATTGCTCGAAACTCGGAATAAATTGTAGTTAGAGTTTGTTTATTCAAACCTAATGTTTAAGTTTGCTCAACTAATTTTCTTTCCTACTTGTATAGGATATTATTGTTTTTCTTTTGCTTAGTTGATACCAAAACGCGTACAAGACAGTGAAAATGGTTGCTTAGTTGAAATTAATTTAACTGAAAACTTGGGCGGTAGCATACATTGATATGATTATGGATCACATTTTCACAGGATTTGTGGAGGAAAAAGTCCTGAAATCATGCTCTAGCTCAAGAAAAGACAAGGATCGAACGAAGGATTTTGCTCTTGCTATTCCTGCTAGTTATTCAATCGCCACTTATTTATAGCTTGAACCACTGCCTGTTTCACCACTTGAGCATCTATACTATCAACCTGCTGGCCTTCGTTCTGCAACACTCAGAGCACCAGTTTTTGTTCAAATCCAATCCATTACTTGATGAAGTAATTGTATTAAGTTCTCTAAATCAGATGATAATGACCAAAACTCCATAACTTGTGAGTGATTCAAAGAAAATTTTGGAAAAAGAATGCAGTTTCTTACTTCTCCTCCAACTGCTTCGAGTTGGAAATTATCTGCACATGAAACTCGAGCATCAAGCACCGCTAGTCCCAGTTCGTCAAAGGCTTCCAATATCGATACCAGCAATCCAGGACAGTTTTGTTGTGAGAACACGTTGATAAGGAAACCTTTTTCTAGGGTTTCAACTGTAACCTGCTGAAATGTATAAGAACAAGAACTTGAATAGTTTTGAGAAATTTGAAGGTTAAGGAAAAGAATAAGAAACAGAATCGAATGTACCATAGGTAATTGACTTTCCGAACTTTGAGCTTCTGAAGTTCCGATTTCTTGGTCAAGTGAATCTAGTTTTCCCTTCAACTCTTCTATATACTTTGATGCATCTACTATGATTGAGGTTCTATTTACCTGCCATCAAAATCATAAGTTAAGGACAAGCTAGCTTCTCGATGGAATAAGAAATTTTCAGGATTCAGTTTGCAAGATTCTTGATCGTTCAGGAACAGCAACAAAACTAGAAACAGGAATTTTCAAAACTATAAAAGATGGAGGAGTTTGGCTTATATATATGTACAGCAGTAGAGTGTGTAGCAGCACGAAGAGACTGAAACTTCTCGTGTAGAGAAGCCTTCTTCTGCTTCCTGGAAGCCATGAACGCTTCTGAATCAAAATTTTCAGCTTACCCTTTTCCTGATAGGTTTCGCTTTCGTTTTCACCGCATGTTTCATGCGATCTTATAGAGTAGGACGGACCTCTCGAACCTACAAGACTCCATTATTTGCTTAATTTGTTCGTTTCCTGCATGAGTTCCTCGTCTTCACAGAAAATCGATACAACTTTTTGTTGGACTATTTATGTGTATTTACCACAATATTAGACTTGTTTAATTTGTGTCTTTTGATATCTTTTTCTATTTAGTAACTCCAAATTAGAACAAACCATAATTTAATTAAATAACATAATTAAAAGTATTTAATTTTTTTATCACATCCAAAAAAACATTTTAACTGATTTATAGAATTTTAAAATCTTGGTCAAATTAAATTAAAATTAAATAACATTAAAACTATTTCAAGCGATATTTAGTTGCATCTTTCTTAATAATTCCTTGAAATTGATATTAAACCTACATATGAGCATGCATTATAATCTTTCTATATAGGAATCGTAATTACAACAAGTTGAATTGATAATAATTACTCAAAGTTTCAAACTTTGAAGGACGACTACACGAAATACATCATGACATGAGGGATGAAGAGGAGACAAAATGGATGACGGCGGTAGAAAAGACAGAAGATGGAGGAGTAGGAAGTCCTCCCGTGAGAAGTGTTTTGGAGGGACACGTACATTGCATACCTATTGACAGCTAAACACACTTTGACACTTCACTTTCGCTTGTTTCGATGTCCCTCTTCGACACTGTAAGTACTTCCTCGATTGGTTACTTCCAATACTTTTGCACTGTATCATATTCAGGTCTCAACATGTACTCAATCACGAGCAGATTCTCTCCATCGCCTCTCCCACCCTACACATATTGTATGAAAAGATTGATTTATGCAGATTTTGGGTTTGTATGGAGTCCTTTTCTTCCTATCCTCATATATCATATCAAGAGACTTGCACCAGTTGTTGCTAATAGCTGGCTAGGTCACATATATAATTCCTAAAATTCGAGTTGGAACTTGAAAGGTTAAACCCTACCAATATAAACTTCGCAGGCATCAAAGCATCATCAACATCGGATTACTAACACAGTTTTCAAACAAACTCTTGAACCAAATATATTAAGTTATCATTTTACCACAACAGCTTGAGTTGTTGTGTGAGGCCAACTTAATTGGTTTTACATATTCTCTAACACACCCTCAAAAGTGAAAGCCCTTTGAACTTGAAACTTGCACAGGCCTACTTTACCTTGTGCTTAATTTAATTAGAATAGATGGGTGGTAGGATTCGAACTCATGACCATTTGGTCATAGAGGCTCTGATACCATATTAAGTTACCGTTTTACCACAATAGCTTAAGATGGTATGTGAGGTCAACTCAATTAGTTTTATATATTCTCTAACAAAATATCACGCAAACACGTGAATCTAGGTTTTTCTTAACTTGATTTGAGAGTATTCCCAGCCCCAAAGAAAACCCTAGTTTTGTCTATTATCATAGTTTGTTCCTTCAAAACCAATGAAGCAAAACTAGGCTTTAGTTACCCTCTAAAAGTTGTAAAACCATATATGTTTCTTATTTTATTATTTAATTAGTTCTTGAACTTTCTTTTTGTTCATGCATGAACGTTGTGAATGCCGTGTGTATCCATCTTGAACGTGACATAAGATTTTGTTCGTTAAGTTGAATGAGATTAGTGAAATTTAAAGACTAACTTGAAAGGTTTGAGTAGTTGGAGAAGTGAGATTAAAGGGGAAAAAGAAAGAAAACATTAAGGTTGTCACTATTCCACAAGAACAAAATCTCAACGCTACCCACCAATTCACATACGTTGCCATTAATCATCACAACAAAACAATAAATATTCGACATGCATACATAACCAGCTCCTACCTTGTTGTCGCTTGCCCTAGTTCCAATTTCGCATTCTGGTTAGGCTTTTAGGTTTCTTGGAGCCAAGAGTCTTGGTTGTTATGATTACATCTACATTCTACAATGTTCATCTCTTCGTTCTAGGCCTAGGACAACCGATTAAAGTTAGGCCAAGCCTTCCCAAATTTCGAATATTATTGCATGTATTATATATATATATATAACATAAGATAATAAATTAATTAGTGGTTACTTTTTAAAATGTTTTAAATTTTGTCGTCTTTATCGTCGTTATCATTACACCCAGTTCGAAGTTCTGCATAATTTGATTGTACACTATAGTATTTTTGCAACAGAGTAATTTTGGTATTGGCGTTCTAATGTTTAAAGTCAACTCCCAATTTTCTAAATCAAAATTGCATTATTTATTCACATGACAAAAAAGATTTTTTTCTTATTTATATAAAATAAGTGGTGATTAAGAATTTCAACGACCTCTCATACGTGTCAAGGTTTTAAAGAACCCTCTACGATCATGAGATCCCACGAGTTTCCAGGTTTAAAGGGACTCTCTACAAGCATGCATGAGAGACATTTCTTAACCGAAATATAATTAGAGAAGGAAATATATATATTCAAAAATAGGAGAAAATGGGATATATTTGACTTCAAGAGGTAAATTTATATATAATCATCTTCACGTGTTCCCTTTTTCTTTGACTGTAAAATGAAATCATCGTTGAGTGTTTGCCATGCATGGCTGCTCATTGAATAAACAAAGTTAGGACAAATATCATCGTAAAGTGTGAGAAAAGTCTTAAAATCTTACATAATTCCTAGGATTCGGTTTACATGATAATGAATTAAACTTTGATTGATCTTTTAAGAAATAGGGATCTTCCTCAATTTTTCCTTTAAATTTACTAATTTTTCAGTTCGATTTTTAAATATTCATTCTTTAAAAACTTATCATGTTATGAATTAATCATTAATTTTTCATAAATTATTAAGTTGTTATAAATTAAAATAAATTAATTAATTTTCATTTATCAATTTTATTTTTAATAAAACTTTAAATTCTTCTATTCTCTTTTAATTATATTTTAAATTATTTAATTTTTTTAACCTTTAATTGATTTTATAACAGTATAATATTAGTTGAACCTTTTTAAACTTTAAATCTCTTATATTATATGTTTAACTTCCGAATAATATTTTAAAAATGATGATATGCGTTAACATCAACTTCACAATCTTGGGAAGAATTTTCGTGGAAAACCAAATTCTAACACTTTTGAAAGATTTTAAGTCTACTCTCATTACTGCAATGAACTATTAATATTTATACCAAATTTTAGTTAATCTATGAAATAAAATATAGGTTTGATGGGGGCATTACGTGTGCCTTCCTCTTTGACCGATTCTTGTACTTTATGGTTTGGATTAATTAAAATAATATGAGATGGTCTGTACTACTGGACCGTCTCATATTTGGTCCGTACTATTAGATTATCTTATATTAAAAAACTCAACTAATCCAACCAATTTAATTATAAAAATTTTTAAACTATTCAATTTTTTGGTTTAATGTATTTTAATAATTTTTTTGGTTAAAAAAGGATCAATTTATTATTTAATTAGACAATTTTTGTAAATTAATAAACTTTTATAAACCAAAATTATTCAGTTAATTTTCATGCTCTTTTTTCAATTAAACTTTAAATTTTATAAACAATCTATTCAATTATATTTTAAATTATTTACTTTTATTCAATCTTTAACCGATTTTACGAAATGCTAATACTGGTTTAACTTTGTAAATTTTTAAGTCTCTTATCCTACAGGTTTGACTTCTAAGAATTAATCATAATTTTGATTCAACAACAATCTTACAAACGTAACATTTTTGCATATACAATATATGGAGGTTTATAAAAATTTAACACTTATCCTTCACCAAAATCAAGAGTTGGAAGATAGATATATAAATAATAGAGGAACATGATTGGATGTCCTATCAGACGGTACCTATCTTCATACCAAACAGTGCTGAATTTGGAAATGTGTCCCGTGACATAGTCTAATTCTGATATGCCATGGAAAAAAAGAAAAAACCAAACCGATTTCATTTGTAAGTAATCATACAAAATTACAAATCTTGAGAAAGAAATAGGTCCAGACGGTGACCCATCTTGTCTAACTTGTATAGGAATTCAAAGTTATTGGAATAATCTTCAAATTTTGATAAAAAAAATAAATAAATTTATACTTATTTAAATTCGTTAGGCAAAAAAAATGTTCTTTGTTTGTTTTTGTACTTATTAATATATGTTTAGTTGACGGGTTTTCTTTCTTACTCTTAATTTTCTTGTTGTCGATATTGACTGGTACAATGAAATTCTTATCTTTATTCTCGTCCGATTGATTAGTTATCTACCCGACAATGGAGTAAATGATTTGATCAATCTTTCTAATCTAATTACTATTTTGATTTTTTTGTATGATGAATATCTTAAATCAACCCAAAAAATAATGTTAGAAAGTGTCTAACTCATCCCTAAAAGCTAGCTCAAGAAGAGAAGGTTTACATATTATTATAAATTGTTAAATGCTCTTATACTTATCCGATGTGGGATTCCTGACACACCCCCCTCAGTCCAGAGCAGAACTGGGCATCTAATGGACATATTGGGCAAAGGAACATAACCGAGCACCGCCCCAAACCATCGAGACAAATTGACTTGACTTTTATACCATATTAGAAATGCTTAACTCATCCCCAAAAGCTAGCTCCAGAGGAGGAGGTTTGCATATTATTATAAATTGTTTAATACTCTCATTATTGTCCGATGTGGGATTCCTGACAAATAATGCAAATCAAGATAATAAAATTATGCAATTCACTTATTTCTTATGGTATTATTTTTCTTTTATTATTTATATAAAATTTATAATAATTATAAATTATAAAATAACTCTTGCGCGTATTTAAATTTCTAAATTTTATGAATTTAGCAAATAAACAAAACGATCAATATGCATTATAATGATACATTTTAGGCAAAAATAGGATTAATTTGTAAGACAAGTTGGAGATTAAAATAAAAAAAGTAGTTAAATGTGTAAAGAGGTAGCATAGGGTTCTTATCAACCTTTTAAACAGATATTTTCATACATGCAGCCAAACTAAAGACATGTTGCACGTAAACGCACACCACCTCGACATCTCTTGACAGCTATGAAAAATGAGACAGTAATTTAAGGTTCACGGGCTCAGTTTGTAGTGATACGAAAATGAGACAGAGCACTGGCTAAGAGAAAAATATACAACGAAAGGAGAAGAAATGTGATAAATGTAAGATTACTACAAGGCGTCCTTGTCCAAATTCCTCACATGTGGGATGTAGCCAAGATGGAAAAATAAAAAATCCACAGAACAGAATGAAGAATCCTTCCATGTCAAGGATTATATGTTGGACCTTTCGTTTCTCTAGCTAGATATATAGCTAGACCACTAGAGAGGTAAGATTATTACTTTGAAATTTATCGAATGCTTAACCATCCCAACAAAATAGGAGAAAGATAAGACCTAATGAATGGGGAAAAAAATGAAATATGAAAGCTAGACTTTGTGGTGCATTTTCTTATTGTTAAATAAGAAATAACACATTTGAATGTGTTTATTTTTAAAAAATTAATTTAATGCTAAATTTGTAAAATTTTAAATTTAATATCTTTCAAAATTATTACAAATCAAACTAAAATATTTTTATTCTTTAAAATCTTAAAGTTATCAAATAATATCTTGTATTTATTGTTGATTTTAAAGTGTTCTTCAATTCATATTAACTTCATGTAAAGCAACCCTTTTTAGATTTCCACAAACCCAAAGCCTTGTGTATGAAATTTGTAATAGGCCTACACGAGAAGGAAAGTTAAACCACACATAAATTTAAGTGAGGTTTTATTATAAAACTAATTGACAATAGGTGAAGTAACTCATTAGACTTATATGTCAGTCTTCTTTCTTCTACTTTTTTCAATATGGGATACTCACATATGGGTATTCTCAACACTCTCTTTTAAGCACAGTTGAGACTAAAAATTCAGTTATCACATGAAATAAACACAATGATAATCAAACCGAACCATTGGGATTGGACATTTAAACGAATAATTAGAAAATTAATAATCTAGATCAAGCCTATTATGATATTATGTGAAATTTACAATAAACCTATAAACGCACACAAGAAAAAAAGTTATAACATACACAAGCCTCTTTTTTCGATATGAGATACTTGCACGAGATATTCTCGAGTAGTTGAATTTCAAAATTTTAATGGTTAAAATAAAATAAAGGTTCAAGATTTTTTATGTTTAAATAAAACCTTAATTAAAAAATATTATGAAAAACAAGTCATATCAGAGACCGATATGAAATGAAAGGATAACCACTCCAATGGGAACTGAGCGTTTGTTTGTTTGTTTGTTTTTTAACCTTGAGCAATGATATGGTTATTTTCTTTTACTTTTCAATGTAGTAATGATGAGGACTCACTAAGCTAGAAAGCTAATGGCTATCATCAGCTTCGTTTCCTATGATAACTTTTATTGACTTAGCAGATCAGTCAAGGCAGTATATGTCGAGTGTCTATGCACTACTAGAATTTATTAAGAAATTCCAAAAGAACTGGAATAAATAAAAGGATAAAATATATAGACACTTCCTGTAATTTACAAAATCTTATATTTTATATTATATTTTTTTTAAAGCTTCTTATAATTTTCAGTTTTTCTAATAAAATTGAATCTAAAACATCAATTAAAAAATATAACAAACCATAAACAAATATCAATAATATAGTAAGTTAATATGAATCAATTAAATTAATAATTTAAGATAATTATAATAAGTTATTAGTTTGAGTGTGATTCAATTAGTTCGGCTCGAATTTAAGAACTGAGTTGAATTGTTATGTAAATAAAATTTGATTAATCCATATTTAATGTTCATACTACTTATTTTTTAATTGAAATTGAAGATATGAAGTTTTATGGAAAATTTTAGAAAATAATAATATCCAAAATTCTAAAAATTCTAAAATTTTTTAACCTAAGGATTACCTTCTAAAGTAGTTCATATAAGATATTTTTATATCTAAATTAATTTCAAATTGAAGATGATATAAACATGTTTTATTTCAAAATTTAAGAAAAATGGCATACATCATTTTGGGTTATCATCTCCCTTTTATATTAGAAGATGTAAGGTATTAAATTTTGTTAAATTCCAACTAGGAGAAAAATAATAAGATTGGAATGGTCTTACAAATGTGGTCATAATTGGAGTTACGGCTCGTTTCACTTAAAATTTTAGATTTTGGATCAAATCGAGCTAAACAGTCCTAGTTTAAGCTCAATCTAACCCTTAAAATTTTGAAAATAAAAAGGTCTAAACCCAGGGACGGAGCCAGACTCAACTCTAAGGGGGGGCCGGGGGTCAACATCAAAATGCAAAAAAATAATACAATTATATAATATTATTAATAAATAATCAAAATGCAACACGTCGTTCTTTTAGATCAC
>JAOTIZ010000005.1:1389951-1405476 GCA_027123425.1 Erythroxylum panamense
GTCCTTGTCTGTAATAATCAAAAGAGAAAATGAACCGGATCCAAGCAAGTCTATGTTAAGCTTTCTCTTTCAAATCTCAAGGTGGAAGTGAGAAAAAAGAAGAAGAGGCAGAAACGTCTCGTATGGCCTTGGCATAGGATACAACACCGACATATCTTTGGATCCCATGAGTGAGTTGCAAAAGGTATTTGCGTTTGTGCTCTTTCCTACTCCAATTGGACAGATTGAATTTAGCGGACAGACATGGAATGCATCTCGAGAGGATGCATTATCGTTGTTATTATGCACGGTACGTGTATTGTGTACGAGTCAACCTTTGTGTGTTTAATGAACCAGCTTTTCATGAGTTTAGATTTTCTATCTAATGTTATCTTGTCAAATACTATTTAATAGGATATTTGGAATGACATGAATTGATTTTAATTCAAGTGTTTGATAAAAAAAAGAAGATGGGTTCAAACCCTATCATCCTTTATAAATTGAATTAACATGAAAAAGTATTGGAATTGAATTACAAACTGGGATTTCAATTCTTCTTTTAAATATTGAAAATATCATTCCAATATACCCATCTAGTCTTACCATATATCTCTTCACTTCAAGCAACCTCTCCCACCACAAATAATCACTCCCACCAAGAAACGAAACAACAAACACTTCTCCACTAATCAGTACCTCCCATTAAATCCAGGTTTCTCTTTTCTTTGTTTATGAGTGTCTTTTCTTTTTTCAAAATTTTTTATCTATAATTCTCGTTCTCTTTTAGATCCATCGTTTGATTTAGCTTCTCCTTTTATTTTCCTATCTTGTCTACATTCTTTTACATTTCTTGATTTTTTTGGTATATATCTAGATTTTTTTGTTTGTTTATTTTTGGCTACATTTTAAATGAATATTGTTCTATTTGAGATTTTGAGTGTGAAACTTTATGGATAATATAACTTGCTTTATGCAAGTATGAATGTTTATTATTTAATAAGATTATTTTTTAATAAAGGGTAAAAATATCATATGAAATAATTGAATTCATTTTGATTGTGTTCCAAACAGTGTAATTGAATTCAATTATAATATTACTGGATTTATTCCAAACAGTAAAAATTAAATTCAATTCAACCTCATTAATGAAATTGAATCAAATTTGTTAATGAATTCAATTCAAAAGTTTCCAAACACCCTATAATGTTTATAATAATGTCGTTTCAATCGTTAGATATGAATTTAGAGACTGTTTAATCTTATTTAATAGTCAAAATGACATGACTTTAGACATTAAACCATGCTTCCTTCCTTTAGGTTCCAAAGCCAAAAGGACAAGCAGTGGAGAGCTGCCGCTGGCTGGATCATGGACTCGTGTTTGTTGTCATTTAGAGCTTTGAATCTGAGCAATTTGGATAAGGAAACAGTACGAGTCATTGACTCGAATTAAGACAGGTTTGACCCTGATGTTATATCATTTGATGTCTTTTCCGGTCAGTAATTGTGAATAATTACTCTTCCCAATTGGCACGTAACCGTTTATGCTTACCCCGAAGTTTAAAAAGGTAATCACACCATCCTTTTTGTCACTTTCCAATAACATACAGCACCGTAAATTAGTAGAGGTTGATTAGTGTCTTCAACTTTTGAATGTGACCAACTACACTTGTTTTGTTTTATATTTTTCTTAATAATGGTCAAACTTATTTTTGGTATTTTTCAAGTGTATATTAGACACCAAAGATAAGCTGACCTAAATTTACACATCTGAAAATTATGACGATGTTAATATGGTAAATATAAATATGTCAAATGTTGTTAGAAAGAGAGATGATTCTTTAAAAACACCGAATGGTTCAAAATTATTGCTGAAAGATGTCAGGTATATTTCTAATATGTGTCTGAACTTGATTTCTATAAACAGGCTAAATAATGAAGATTTCCGAAATACCTTTTGAAGAAAATAGAAACTTACTAAAGGCTTATTAATAGTGGTCAGAGGTCAGAAGTACTCAAGTTAAAACTTACATTTATTTATAATTTTCAGCTTTAGATTTAACTTGGGTTCAAGCTTACCTATAACTTGAACATTTTAAATAAAACAATGTTGATTGAAATAAAATGACCGTATTTTAAGTATAATATCGTTTTCTAGCTGTACTTGACTTATATTTAATCAAAATTTTGGTTGAATCTAGGCTAAAATATAAATTTTGGATCGAATTTGCGCCTTCTATTTAGACATGGGTTAGTAATGCTCGGTCTAAATTAATTAATAAAAACTTGAATTGTTTGAATTTTGAACTTAAGAAAATCGAATTCGGCTAGGCTAACTAGTCTGAATTGATTTGATAAAAAAATCAGCACGATTTAGTTTTGATAAAATAATCTTGTTTTTGTTAAAAGTTTGGCCAATTTTGGATCGCCTTATTATTTGGACCAAACAATTCAAAATTCAATCAAATAATTTGACCCATCCGAAATCTTAACATTAGGCAAATCATTAGGTGACAAGTTGAATCAGTTTATACTAACATGTTTTCACTTTTCATCCAACCACGCTTGAAAAGTCTCGACTCTTGGACACGAGATGAGACACTAAAGCCACACGTGGACGACTTACAGGGCAACTTAGTGACTTACAAACATATAAAAATTTGGTCACTATACTTCAGGTTTTTTCTTGAAATACAAATGCTTAATCATGCAGCTTAGACCCTGGAAGAAGCCACCAAGCGATTGTGACCCATAAAGTGTCAGGACACAGGACACAACCTGTGACAGCATATTCGTTTCCTCTTAATTCGCCTGGCAATATTCCTATGCTACTTCAGGAATTCTAGATCCTGGGATTTATTTAGAACAGTCGGATTTGTTGTACTTTGTTCTGGAACATTGGAATTTATGTCTTCCATCTCTTCCAAACTCTCCAGGGAAATTTCCTCAAGGCTTCCAATGTTTTGATGTTTCCATCAATTGCTTTCATTTGGTCTATCTCCATGATATGCATATATAATATTTTCCAGGAAAAAAAAAAGATTGAACTTGCAAAATAGTGATCTTTGGATAGAGATGTTGTTGTTTTATCCCATCCTTTTTTGTTTTGTTTTGATAACAACAATGCATGCAATAACAATTCTATCTAGACTTGGTATTGAACCCATTTGGCCAAAATCTGACTTGATATAGTATCAATTCAATTGATTTTTATTTAAAATAATATATTTTATTTGAAACAATTTCATTTTATTTGTTATATTCAAATTTAGGGTCAAAAAAAAGTTTAAACTTTATCAAGAACTTAATTTAAATCAGATCAATTTGAAACCAAATCAGATTGAACAAAAAGTAGTATCTTTAAAAAAATTTATCTCGAAACATCGAATAATTTACGATTTCTTATGAATGGTTTTCTAAATTAAAACTTGTTTTGTCTTTTTTGTTTCCTATCTTAACATTAGTATTAACATGTGTTTTATTCTTTGTCATAACCTTTTTTCCCATAACGTTGGAGGCTTTTATTTCTTTAAAATCTCATGTGTGATTGAAGTAGTTCACTTGTATTGGGAACTTGAAACAAAATCATAGAGATAAACGGAAAGCTAATCAATCATTAAGGTTTTGACGGGTACTTATATTCTTAATTTTATCTTTATAATGTTATTAGTTATCACACAAATTTTATATGTTATATTTCATTTCACGTGTATTGATACAAGGGTCACTCCTTTGTATATTATATTTGAGATCTAAGATCGGTTGCTCATTTGTAATTAAAAGGTTACAGGTTCGAATCACGGAAACGACTTCTTTGTAAAAATACAATAGTAAGATTGTATACATCGATGACCTTTCTTAGACTTTCATAAAGCAGAAAATTTATGTATTGGATATGTTGACTTTTGTACTGATATCATGAAACAAAATTATACATATAAACATTTTAAGTTTTTTTATTGATACTTATATTTTGAAAAATTTTAAATTTACTTATTACATTAAAAATTAAAAATTATATTATATTTATCTTGCATATTATTCAAAATGATCTAATAATAAAAAATGTTATTTATTTATTATATACTTATTCTGTCGTATTATATTAATTTTTATTTAAATTAAAATAATAGATAATAAATTCAAAATTAAGAGTCCAATACAATTAAATTTTCTTTTTAATAATCAGCCGTTCAAACTTTGTACAGCACATATCATTCCACCTTCAAATCCAAGTAGCTTCAAATTGATACACAAAATGTACCTTCTGTACTGCCAGTCCAGTCCTACTCCTGCCACAACTACTACACTTGTAGGCTGTAGCTGAGCTGTCCATTAATTGGCCGAGCGTTGCAACAAGCACAAAAAGCAAATTATGTTCTAAATCCTGTCTTCCTCGGTCCATTAAGTACAATTAAGAGCTTATACAATAGGTATTAAAATAAATTCACAAATTTATATTCTAATTGTGAATTTTTTTATTACTTACAATCCTTAAATTATTATAAAGAAAGTTGTGAATATAACAAAAATTTTAAAAAATACAAATTTAGTATAATTTTTTTCTTGAGTTTACACTACCGATATCCGAATCCACTAAGTCGACTAATTCGAGTCGAGACTTAGTCATAATTAAGGCCCGTCTCCTCTCCTTACGGGTGTATTTAAACAAATTAAGGGATGCTTGATTAATTGGTATATGAGAAATGAAAAAAGTAAAGAATAAAAAAGAGATGTTTGATAACATATTATGATTGGATGAACAGTATTTTTATATAAGCTTTTGAGGCAATGCTGCATACCCTCAATTACGAAAGGAATGATTTTCATTTTTCATTATATTCATTATAAATTTTATTATCATTTCTCTAAGCAAACTAAACACACCATGATATCTCATTTTGTAATAATTATTGTGTAGACAAATTTAGTAATAATTTTAAAATTAAGATTTATTTACAATGCAAAAGAAAATTTAGAAGTATATTACTGAATTTAATGTGTTTAAAAATGTATTATTGCAAATTAATAGATTAAGGACTAGTTTGTAAATAATTAATAATAATAAGATATGCTTTCATTTAAAAATTAGATACATTACAAATTAATCTCCACCTTTTTGTTTAAAATTTAAACATAAATAATATTTTCATTCTAAAATATAACTTAACTCTAAATTAAATAATATTTTCAATTAAATATTAAATATATTTAATGATTATTTTAAATATATTAAATTATAAAATATTTTATTATATTTTATATCTATAATTTATAAATATTTAGAAAAATTATAATATTTATAACTTTTTTTATATTTTTACAAAAAAAGAGTGTTTATGTTTAAGTGAAGATATTTACCTTCACATGCCACTCACCATCTAATTAATTATAGTAAAAGAAAATAAAACGGGCAAAAATAAATAAAAAAAAGAAGAGAGAGAGAGAGAGAAAGACACCAACCACGCGCGCACACACACAAATGCCCATTGCACAACCTTTCGATTTCTCTTTCTGTCTCTCTCTATCTTTCTATTTTACGCTCTCTCCCCTCATTTTTCTCTGTTTGTTGTGCCGCCACCACTCTATGCGCCTCCACCGTCGCCGCCGTCGGGCTTCTCCTCCTGCAGCCACTTCCTAGGGTTCCGGCATAGTTCTCACACCGTCCGAGCTGGATTCTCTTTCAGTTCACTCGAATCTCCAAGAGCCGCTAGTTCAGCGGTTTTGTTGATTAGACTTTGTTTTTTTTTTCTTTTTTTTAAATATTTTATTCGATTTCTACACTCTCTAACAGTGCTTTTCTCGATCCCAAACCCTACCGAGCTTATTCCTTCTAGAACAACCTAGGGTTACGAGAGAGAGGAGAGGAAGGGACGGAGGGGGAGAGAGAGAGAGAGACAGAGAGAGAGAGACAGCCCTCCGTGATTGAGTGTTTAGGTGCTTTCTTGGTTGAGGTGGCGTCGAAGTAATTTCTATAAACTGTTGTTGCGCATTCTTCTGTGGTTACTTTGAGGTGGTTTGAGGGATTTGGATGGCATTGGGGGATTTGATGGCGTCTCGGTTCTCACAGTCTCAACTTGCTGTGGTTTCTAACCACTACGACGACTGCGTTTCGACTCACGGCGAAGATTCCGTCGATTTGGTGTCTCAGAGAAGAGATTCGGATGGTGCTAGTAGTAGCAGTTATAACAATGTCGCTACAACTACTACAAGTATGGCGTATTTGCCTCAAACAGTTGTGTTGTGCGAGCTTCGACATGATGGATTTGAAGCTTCTGTACCTACTGGTCCGTCGGATAGTGGCCTTGTATCGAAATGGCGGCCTAAGGATCGAGTAAGCTCTGAGTTTCAACATTTTGCGCTATCTTTTACTGTACTATGGTTGGCATCGCTGTTTGGCCGCTGACAACTATTAAGTATAGGATGCTTTAAGTTTGATATTCTGTTGTTGTTGTCTTTTGCCATACTAGGGATTGGTTGATGAAGGAAATATGACTCGTTGCTTTAATCGTTTGATGGACTACTTAGTGATGTTTAAGATGAAAATGTCAAATTTCAATCACTCATTGTTAGGGTTGCGAAGTGCTAGAGTAATGCTTCTACTATAAGGAACTGTTAAGTATAGATCTTCTTGGCGATTCTTAAAATTAGGCTAGTTGTTCCTCAGTAAGACTTAATTATGCTTGTTTCACATTTTCAGCTTGGTTTCATAAGGAGAATCTTATGTGAGAAGGTGTTGAATTATAGTGTTGATGAGGAGCTTTGATATTGCCTTAAGCAGTAGTGGATTATGATGCTTTAACTTTTTTATCTAATTGTGATTCTTCATCGTATTGTTATTAGGAATAATACTTCTGTCAACATAAATATGATCTAATATACCTGAGAGGAAAAGGACGCATGAAATGATTGATAGTCCTCGTAGCAAGTTTCAGAACGGATGCTGTTGTGGTATCAGGGGATAATGGGTATTTATTTCGTGTCAGTGCCCATTAGAATTTTTATTTAATCAATAGCTTAGGATCATAAGTACATCTTGTGTGGAACTGAGTGTTGGGATTAGTGAATAAATACAAAATACATTGTTTGCAAGCATCATGGTTATCAGGTCTTGATTGATCCATGAAAACTGTGTATAATGGCCTTGAATCTTCTGGTTGAGCTGTTCTGCCTCGTCAGCATTAAAAAGTTACATTAGTTTGGTTGAACCTGCATTTTGGCTTGAGAACTCTTTGTGAAGGGATCCCTATCCGACACATAGAGTAGCTGTTGGTGTTTTGTATCTGGAATTGTCCGCTTTCAGATGGTTCTAAGCATTTGTGTTTTTCGAATGCCATCATATTTGGATTTAAAAATTGCAAAATTTCTGGTGCCACTTCAAGCTCTCTCTTGCTATGATATGTATACATTTTATGTTTGTGTAGATTCTAGAGCTTTCTGGAGATGATAATTAGTTAACATGTTTTCTAGTTGGAGACTATTCAATTAACCACTTAATTCATTTATCTTACTGGTTGGTCTTAATAATAAGATTTTCTCTACCAAAAGTAAATGGGCATGGGCAGCATGTTGACAAAGGTGTTGGATGGAATGCAATTGATTCAGTTGGCCTTGTGTTTCTAGTAGTCATTTCCGCCTGACTAGGTTTGAGACTATACCCCAAATCCTTTGTCTTGGATATTAGCTATTTCGTTGATTACAGGTTTCACTTGGGTAAATTCAGAGCAATAGTAAGTACATGTCGAAAAGGAAAACATTAGAGGAACGTGAGTCTCTACTTACATTATAATCTTCAAAGAAAATACTTTTTTATATGTTGAATTCTTTAATGTGTTGATATGTATATCATGAGATACTTGGTTCTTTTCTTTCCATGTTCTCACTTGAGCTATCCTTGATTAATGCTTTGTTGTGGATGGTCACAAGTTATTTATCTACACATTTGTCTTTTCTTACCTTTCTGTCTGTGCAGATGAAAACAGGATATGTAGCTCTAGTTTTGTGTTTAAACATCAGTGTTGATCCTCCTGATGTAATAAAGATATCACCTTGTGCCAGAATGGAATGTTGGATAGGTGAGTCTTGGAACTGCTGGTTCTTTCTTGTTGGAATTGGCATAATTCTTAAAAAAGGCACTCTCTCTTGTTGATAAATCCATCTCCCTATTCAAGGTTTTGGTATTATTCTTCATTCGCAGATCCATTTTCAATGGCACCACAAAAAGCTCTTGAAACGATTGGGAAAACCTTAAACAGTCAGTACGAAAGATGGCAACCAAAGGTTTGATGTTTTCTCATGCGTTTTGCTCTGCGGTATGAGTTACATCCTTTGATAATTTACCTTGGTGATTTATGAACAGGCTCGCTACAAAGTTCAACTTGACCCTACTGTTGATGAGGTAAAGAAACTTTGTAATAATTGTCGTAGATGTGCCAAGTCTGAGAGAGTACTATTCCACTATAATGGACATGGAGTTCCAAAACCAACGACCAATGGTGAAATCTGGATGTTCAATAAGGTTTTCACTTTCCCTTTTGGTAATATGCTTTCTGTGCTGGTTACAATTTTCAAGTGCTGAAGTTTTGTCGTGCTCTGGCATTTTAAGCAGAGTTATACACAGTACATTCCTTTGCCAATCAGTGATCTCGATTCCTGGTTGAAAACACCTTCAATATATGTTTTTGATTGTTCTGCTGCTGGGATGATTGTCAATGCCTTCATAGAGGTATTTAATTCCACCAGTTGTCATTTCTGGAAATGGTGAAAAGGGTTTTGTCTAACACAATCTGTTTTTTGCAATTATTTGTCTTATAGCTTCATGAGTGGAATGCTTCTAATGCTGCTGGTTCCACGAGGGATTGCATTTTGCTCGCAGCATGTGAAGCACATGAGACCCTGCCTCAGAGTGCTGAATTTCCTGCTGATGTCTTCACTTCTTGCTTGACAACACCTATAAAGATGGCACTGAGATGGTGAGTTTTGCCTCCTTGTCTTCCATTATTATTTTTTCGATATTAAACTTTAGTTTCAGCTTTATCTTTGAAAAGCTTGTTCTTATAGTTTATCTTTGGATTGGATTGGTGGGTTCATGTTTACACTTAACGGCTTTGCTGGCGCAGTGCAAACCATAATTAAAAGCCTGTAATTGAGACATGAAATGCACGGAATTCTTTTGCAAGTCATACTTGCTAATCAAGCAAGGCCTTGCTAGTGCAGTGCAAACCATAATTAGAATCCTGTAATTGAGACGTGAAATGCACGGAATTCTTTTGCAAGTCATACTTGCTAATAAAGCAACGTACAATGATTTTATGGAAAGAAAGGGGTTGATGTTGGCCACAGCAGCAAAGGGTTTATGGGTATTCAAATTAGTTATTGTATCATATTTCTTCTGTCTAGTAAGGTTTCTACTTGTTTGTTGATGGGTAATCATTCTACAATAGATTGCTTGTATTGAATGTTTGGCAGTTTGGGCCAATTTTTGATGTTAGACTTTGTGTTGGATTGACTTGCTTGTAACTGCTAGTAAGTTGCTGTTTGACATAATCTTCAGGGGTTATTCATGTGGTCTTAGACTCTTTAGTTTGTGAAATATTTGTTTTGTGCACATTGTCAGGCTTGCTAATTGTGTGATTGTTTCTCCACTATTTTAGGTTCTGCAAACGCTCACTACTTCACGAGTCCTTTGATTATTCACTAATAGATAAAATTCCTGGCCGTCAAAATGACCGTAAAACACTTCTGGGTGAATTGAATTGGATTTTTACAGCTGTAACAGACACAATTGCCTGGAATGTCCTCCCTCATGGTAATATCTTTCAGTTATAATCAACTCTACTAATGGTCTCTTTTGTGATTTACCTAACCACGTTTAATTTTGCATTACAGATCTTTTTCAGAGGCTTTTTAGACAAGATCTGTTAGTTGCAAGTCTATTCAGAAATTTTTTACTTGCTGAGAGAATTATGCGCTCTGCAAATTGTTCCCCATTATCTCACCCAATGTTGCCACCAACACATCAACATCACATGTGGTATTATGGTGATACCAGTCAAGTTTGATATTTCCAAACCTTCACGGCGTGAGTTATGACCATCTTCCTGATTTTCAATGCAGGGATGCATGGGATATGGCTGCTGAGATTTGCCTCTCTCAGCTCCCTTCTTTAGTTGAAGATCCTACCTCAGAGTTCCAAGTATGTATTAATAAATTTTTCTTGCAAAGATATCTGAAGTTACAACGTACATGATGTCACTTCAGTCTTATGTAGTTATGTTCACTATTTTAATGTGCTTCTTTTTCTCATCTGTTTTTTTTTTTAATTTTTCAGCCAAGTCCCTTTTTCACTGAACAGCTAACTGCTTTTGAGGTTTGGTTAGATCATGGGTCTGAGCATAAGAAACCGCCAGAGCAGTTGCCTATTGTTCTTCAGGTTGGCTGCTTTAGTTGGTTCATGCTGTAATGTGAATAACCATTAAGTTACTGCTAGGTGCTATTGATTCACAGCATCCAAAGGCATTTAGAGGTTCTATTTCATGAGCGTGTTTGTACAGGCTTTAATATATGTGGTTGTGTGTAAATGCATTATGTAAGTGGTTAATTGGTGCTTTCAACCCATCTGAGATATTGTTACATGTATGGAGTTCAAAAGGGCTTATAGACTGATGTTAATTTCAATTGGTGGACAATTGGTTACTTCCAATTGGTGGATAGTGAAATGAATCAGTCCTTTTCGTACAGGCTTTTAGTGTTATTCATTTGGATTCCATTGACGGAAGTGCTATCTGATTATTCGACTCTATATATATAAAATTATCTCCCAAATGCAACAATATTTTATATGTTTCTCTTGTGAAGGTACTTAACTTGATATAAATTAGGTTAAGCACCTTTTGTTGCCTTTGTAACTAGGTGGTCTTGATGAAAATCTGCTTTGTCAGTCTTGATTTTTCCCCATTCATGTGATAATCATTGATTTTTTCCCCCGTTTATGTGAAGAGGCTTAACTCTTGGCATTTACAGGTTCTTCTTAGTCAATGCCATCGATTTCGAGCATTGGTTCTTCTTGGGAGATTCCTTGATATGGGTCCCTGGGCTGTAGATCTGGTATGCTTGTTCGTTTATTTTCTCATCATCTTTTTCATAGAATATTATGAAATTAGTGACTGGCTATCTTACCTGTAGGCATTATCCGTTGGAATATTCCCGTATGTTTTGAAGTTATTGCAAACTACAACACCAGAACTAAGGCAAATTCTTGTGTTTATATGGACTAAAATTCTGGCTCTTGATAAGGTATATGTTCATATTCTATGTGGCTTGATATCCAAAGACATCAGCACATTTTCTTTCTATATATGGTCTTTTGCTTAAACATTATAACCCCTTTATGAAGGTAATTATAAGTTTAAATCTTGTCGATTGCAGTCATGTCAGGTTGATCTTGTTAAGGATGGAGGACACATATATTTCATTCGCTTTCTTGATAGTATGGAAGCATATCCAGAGCAGCGTGCTATGGCTGCATTTGTTTTGGCTGTTATTGTTGATGGGCATCGTCGGGGCCAGGAGGCTTGCATTGAAGCAGGTTTAGTTCAGGTGTGCTTAAAGCACCTTCGAGGTTCGGTACCTAATGATGCTCAAAGTGAGCCCCTATTTCTGCAATGGCTTTGCCTCTGCCTGGGAAAACTGTGGGAGGACTTTGCTGATGCTCAAGCGATAGGTTTGCAGGTTGATGCTCCTGCAATATATGCTCCACTATTATCCGAGCCACAGCCAGAGGTTTGACCAATCTCCAAATAAGTTGTTCTACATAGATTTGTTTGTTTTTGAAAAAATTTACCACTTATTGAGAAATTTGTTCTCTTCAGGTTAGGGCTTCTGCTGTATTTGCCCTGGGTACCTTGCTTGATGTTGGAGGTGATGCTTCGAGGGATGGTGTTGGAGGCGATGATGAATGTGACGACGATGAAAAAACTAGAGCTGAAAGTAGTATTATTAGAAGTTTATTAAATGTTGTTTCAGATGGAAGTCCATTAGTGAGGGCAGAGGTTGCCGTAGGTAGGCAATTTTGCCAAGTTTTTCTGATTTTTCTCTACAATTTTGTAGTTGAGTTGAGTTTTTAAGCATGACACTTGATGGTTTTCTACAATTTCAAGCTTGGACTTGACTGCCGAAGTTATTTGAAGTTGGTCATCCTAATCTGGAATTAATTCTTCAACAGCCTTATAACTGCTCAATTCCTTTCTTATTTATGTAATATTTACTCTCTCTACATGTTTGCAAATAATGTAATATTTAGATATATACTATGTTTGCTATGTCCTGCTTCTTCCTTTTGAAATAGCTATTTTGTTATATCCTTCATTCATCTTTTTCCAAGTTGAGCCATGGTAAGCGAGGGAATGGTTTTTTGGGCTGGTGGTGGATATTAGTTTTTGTTTACTCTGCCTCAAGCTTCTCATTTCAGATGTGAATGATTTCTCTTTTCACCTTCACAGCTCTGGCACGTTTTGCATTTGGTCACAAGCAGCATCTCAAGTCAATAGCTGCTGCATATTGGAAACCCCAGTCTAATTCTCTTCTGAATTCTCTGCCTTCTCTGGCCCATATAAAAGGTACAGGCGGTGGGGTTACTAATCCAAGCATTGTTTCGTCCCCAATAGGACATTTGACAAGAGTGGGTAATGATAATTCGTCAGTGGTTCGAGATGGGAGAGTCTCTACTAGCAGTCCTCTTACTTCATATGCAATGTTGCACGGGTCGCCATTATCTGATGATTCATCCCATCATTCTGATTCTGGAATTATGAATGATGTTGTCAGCAATGGGATCCATCACTCGAGGCCAAAACCACTGGACAATGCCATGTATTCACAATGTGTTGTAGCTATGTTCACCTTGGACAAGGATCCTTCTCCACGTGTAGCAAGCCTTGGTCGTCGGATACTGTCCATTATTGGGATAGAGCAAATTTTGACTAAACCTGTGCGTGCCTCAGTAAATAGCAGTCGCCCTGGTGAGCCTATTTCCCCAGCTCCAAGTTTTGCTGGACTAGCTCGCTCATCGTCGTGGCTTGACATGAATGCAGGTTTTTTTTTTTTTGGGGTCTGTTTTTAATGGGTATCACATTTGTTATGTTTTAGATACCATGGGAAATCCTTCCTCAATATTTTCTTGTTTTAAGTATTTCAATTGAAAATTAGCTTTAATATCTTTTTATTCCTAAAATTTTTGACTCTTTCTATGGCTACTGTTTACAGGTCATCTACCGTTAACATTCAGAACTCCTCCTGTCAGCCCTCCTCGACAGAATTACCTAACTGGAATGCGAAGAGTTTGCTCTTTAGAATTCAGGCCTCATTTAGTGAATTCTCAAGATTCTGGATTGGCTGATCCTCTTTTGGGTTCTGATGGATCTTCTGTGGGTTCAGAACGCAGTTTACTCCCTCAGTCAACAATCTACAACTGGAGTTGTGCTCACTTTTCAAAGCCACTTCTTACTGCTGCAGATGACAGTGAAGAAATATTAGTTAGAAGAGAAGAGAGGGAAAAATTTGCTTTGGAGCATATTGCGAAGTGCCAGCATTGTGCGTTTTTTAAAATCTAGTTTTACTCTTGATTAGTTTTTATTCTCGTTTTCATTGATTTATGTTTTTTACTCAACAGCAGCTGTTAGCAAGATAAACAGTAATCCAATTGCTAAGTGGGACACAAAGTTTGAACTAGGAGCGAAGACGGCACTGCTGCAGCCTTTCTCGCCCATTGTGATTGCAGCTGATGAAAATGAAAGGGTTAGGTATGCCTGCTTAAACATTACATGCCCGCAGAAGCATTCTCTCCATGTCTACATGGTGTCTGTTTGAATTAAAATTAGTGGAGTTATGAATTATGAATTAAATATTTAAAAGCTTAGGTATAGGATTGTTGTAGGGAGAGAGTTGGCGCAGCTAGTTTTGAACAAAAAAGGACTAGAATGGGGTATATTGTGGCTTGAACAAATGTGATTTATAACAGAAACCTCCTTTAATAAAAATCTGAATAGAAAGGCTACTGTCTTTAGGAAGCTCTTCTTTGTATGTCTTACAAGAAATCTTATCAGTAACAGGAAAGACAAGTCAACAATGACTTGAAAAGATGTAAAACTGAAACAAGAGGGTATAGAAAATATCAGAAGAAAACCCACTTTATTTCTCTGATTATGTGTAATTTATACATGAGTATAATCTATTCTATTACTACCGAACTACCGGATTTTTCGTATATACTAACTTATCCTTTCTATAGTATATCTTATGTTATCTACTAGAAGATAATCTCCTAAGCTAACCAAACTTATCTAAGATAATTATCCAACACTTCCTCTCAAGTTGAGGAATAGATATTTATTATTCCCAACTTGCTTAGAATTGTCTCGAATCTAGGCGTGGGCATGATCTTTGTGAAGATATTGGCTTCTTGTCCTTCAGTAGGTGACATAGCATAGATCAATGCCCCCTTCTTCTATTTCACATTTGATAAATCTTCTGTTAAATCTAACATGTTTTGTTCGATCATGTTGAACTGGTTTCTTCACTATACTGATGGCTGATTTACTATTACTGAAAACTTTGGTGGAAGAGAAAGTGGTGATCTGTAGATCCTGCATCAACCTCTCTAACGAAATAACTTCACAAATTCCTTATGCAATTGCCCTAAACTTTGCTTCTACATTGCTTCTTGCTACTACGGATTGCTTCTTGCTTCTCCATGTGACAAGATTCCCCCATAGTTTAGTACAATAAGCATATGTTGACCTACTGTCTTAATACAACCTGCCCAAACTGCATCCTTGAACTCTTCTATGCTTCTTTTCTCATTTTTCCGAAACGTTAATCCTCTACATGGACTGCCTTTGAGATATCTCACAATATGGTTGACTGCCTCTAAATGTCTCTGGGTTGGAGAGTGCATAAATTGGCTAACAATACTCACAGAATAAGCAATATTTAGTTTGGTTAGTGACAAATAGATAATTTTTCCTACTAACCTTTGGTATCTTCCTTTGTCAACAGGAGGTTCTTCATTTTTCTTGAATTTTCAGTTTCTCTCCAGTGAAGTTCCCATAGGTTTGCAACCCATCTTTCCTGTTTCGTCCAGTAAATCAAGAATGTATTTTTGTTGAGATATTAAAATACCTTCCTTACTTTTGGCAATCTGCATTCCAAGAAGTGTCTTAATGCTCCGAGGTCTTTTACCCTAAATTCTAGCCTCAATTTTTGTTTAAGATCATTGATCTCTCTAGTATCATCACCTTTGATTATAATATCGTCCATATACACAATCAAGATGGAATTCTTTCCATTTTTTCCACACTTCACAAACATTGTGTGATCAGCTTGTCCCTGTTTGTATCCAAACCTGCAAAGAGTGTCACTGAACCTCTTAAACCATGGTCGTGGAGACTGTTTGAGGCCGTATAAGGATTTTTTCAGTTTGCAAACTCTTCCCCTTCCTTCTTCAGTTTCAAAACCTGGTGGTATCCTCATATATATTTCCTCATCTAATGT